>JAPYZC010001693.1:0-45398 GCA_030522665.1 Ichneumoninae sp. A BG-2022a | reverse complement strand
CTGCCCAGTTTTGCCACCTTGTCCGATCCAAAAATGATTGGAAAATTTAGTTTTTCCCAAAAACCCCGTTTTGCCCCGTTGCCCCATTTTGCCCCGCTCGCCCTTATTTTTTTTTTTTTATTTTCAGAGAAATTTGTGCGATACAGAGAATCTTTTCCAAGACCTTCGTGTAGCGAGTTGCGGAAAGTTTACGCCGATAGAGATTTATTTGGCGCCCTGGGACACGTCTCCTCAAGCGGTGTACAATTAGATCACGTGATGCAGAAGTTGTACAGTGATAGCAAATACGAAATTAATAAGAGTATTTTTTTAATACATCTAAGAGCAAAAAAATCACAAGTGAGAATATAAGCAGTTTGTGAAAATCGCAGGTTTTCGGATTCAGTAAAATGAAATACGTATACAATTACAATTAGCCGCAGTGAGCGAGGAGGCGAGATCGTATGAAAATGTCCATGATACGAAGAATCCTTTCTGAGACTTTCGTTCAGCGAGTCGCGGAAAGTTTATCCCGATAAAAAGGATGCGGCTTGTACACGCGCTTCAATTCTTCCAAGAATTAATCGCGCCGCAGACCACGTCTATTACATTGCCGACTTCAGAGGGATGGAATTGCTCGGGATTGATGCGCGTTTCGCCTCTTCCGCCTTTCCGTCAGGTTTTCCCGTCCGACATGAATAGCTCAAAGTTTACCCTGCCTAGCTCGATATGTCCTCACGGATGTTTGAGCGATACAAACTACCTTTGACTATATTTCCTCCGGACATTTTTTTGTTTTTATTTTGCTTCTTAAATTTGCATACAAATTTCTACGATGCGAAGAATCCTGTTTGAGACCTTCTTCGTATCGGAAGTCGCGGAAAGTTTATCCCGACAAAGCGGATACGATTTGTAAACGCGCTCCAATGTTGGGCTCGGCGCAGTCCGCGATCTTGTCTCGACGAGGTACGCGCAGGGCAAATTCTTTCAAGAATTCATCGCGCCGCAGACCACGTCTATTACATTGCCGACTTCAGAGGGATGGAATTGCTCGAGGTTGATGCGCGTTTCGCCTCTTCCGCTTTCCGTCAGGACTTTCCCCTCCGACACCGATGGCTCAAAGTTTGCTCTTCCCAGCTCGGTACGTCCTGGAGGACGTTTGAGCGATGCAGAATTGCGAAAATGTTTAATAAACGTCTCTCGCAAGGGTTGCCGCGACTGGTCCTGGAGGGAGAGTCGGTAATAAAGGTCGCCATCGCGCCACGTTGAACGTACCGAACCCGACGAACCGAGAGAGATCTACGTGAAACCGTCACCGCCACTACCACCACCGTCACCGACATCGTTCTCTTCAAGAATTTCCTCGCTATCATCCCCCGAGACTCCGTGAGCTTTGCCACGAACCCACGGGAACTCGGGGCACTCAAATCCTCACTCTACTCAGGGCAACTGTGGAAACTCCTTCGTCGCGTCCCACGCGCCATGTCTCACTTATCCCCGGGTCTCATTCTCCATCGGTTTTAATTTTTTTTTTTTTTTTTTTTTCACCGCCACCTTTTCTACACGAAGAATCCCGGAAAAGCACATCGTACTTGCGCATTTTTACCTCCGCTTCGTAATACCCGACGGATTTTTTTTCTCCCTAAAGCATGAATATTAAATTACAAAGGAGGATCAAAAAAGGATGTAACGAAGAGGCAAGATTGGAGCCCGGAGCGATGTTTGCAACCTCTCCAGTGGCGCTTCGGCTTGCAGCTTCCCACGCTCCCTCCTCGTTTTCTGTTACGAGGGCTCTTGTAGGTCTTTTTAAATTTCATAACAGTTTTTTTTTCAGCGCTGTGAAAAGACGCCGCTATTATTTTTCCCAGTTGTATTCCCATGACGCGCATCGGACTCCTACACTGTTTTGACTGGCAGGCGTCATGCGCGGCCTCGGCGTACGAGTCAAAGAAATCTGTGGGGATAAAAAAAAATTGTTACTGGATCTCCTCTATCACGCTCTCCCACGGGATTGGTGGAGAGTTTCCCCTTCGGAAGATCATCCTGTCAGACATGAGCTCATTACAAGTTGCACCGGTGTCAAGTGTCGTCGATGCACTTCATCTGCTAAGGAGCCGATGAAGCTTTGAAAAAAAAAGTTCTTAACTTTTTTTTCTCACATGTTTTTTTTTAAAGACTATTATAAATGAACTGAAGCTCCGGGTACGGAGACATCATCGTGTCAAGAGGTCGCTTATTGGGGAAACAAATTCTTAAATTTTTTGTGCTGTTATAACAGGAAAAAATAATTTCGTAAAATCGGAATGCGAAATTTCGTAAAAATATTTTTGTTAAATAAGTGACAAACGAGTTTGTCGCTTGTTGGAATATACGAACCTGTCTTTTTATTTCCCGCGCCGTTGACAATTTTAGTTTGTGCTTTTATTTGTAAAACTAGAAAATTAACAAATAAAAAATTGTAGACGTTTGTGGACAATAAGTTGTACAAAGTAGGTACAAACTTTTTTTTATTGTGTATCGGAACTGTTTATTTTTGTTTACGGCGAATTCAGATTAAACGATTTAGGAGGAAGACTGGCAAGGCAGAGAGAAGGCGCTTCTTGTAGGATCGCGGTAAAGCTTTTGAAATTGGAGACTGCACGGCACGTGGGCTGGGTCGACCTTCGACCCTCCGCTCGACAGCCTCGTTCCGCATATACTCTCCGTATAGTGTATATTCTCGGGCGTGAGAAATCGAGGATATCTCCGAGCTTTCCGGCTTTTCTCGCAGTCGGCCCAGCTATTCGAGCCGCGAACAGAATGAACGAGCGATAGCGCCGAATAAACTGAGGAATTCGAACGGTATAGCGGAAATTCTTTCACCAACAGCACTTTGGACCTGTTCAATGTAAAAGTACGAATGTTAAAACATCGACAGTAGTTTTAGGATTTTATGACAATTTTTTAAAAAATAATCATTCAAAGGGAAACGTTACAATGGCCTAGGTGGGATTGATGGGGAAAAATTGCATATCGCTGGCTCCACACTGACTACCGTATTCCAAAACACCACATCGGCCCTTCTACCGGCTGGCGTAGATAGCCGGAGGGAAACCGAGCTCTAATAAGCACTAACGGTCTTCCGAGCACTAATAAGCACTTGGTAATTTTGTTACGAGACTGCTTGGCAAAGCATTTTTTTTTTATTCTGTGACGTTACTTCTTGGTCAATTGCTCGTGATTTTGCTCCGTATCTTGCTCGTAATTTTGCTTGATATTTTGCTCGTCATTTAGCTCGGTATCTTGCTCATAATTTTGCTCGATATCTTGCTCATAATTTTGCTCGAATCTTGTTCGTAATTTTGCTCGATATCTTCCTCGTTATTTTGCCCGATATATTGTTTGGGATTTTGCTCGATAACTTATTCGTCATTTTTCTCGATATCTTGCTCGTCATTTTGCGCGATATCTTGCTCGTCATTTTGCTCGATATCTACCTAGTTATTTTGTTCGATATCTTCCTCATAATTTTACTCGATATCTTGCTCGTCATTTTGCTCTTAATTTAGCTCGATAACTTGCTAGTAATTATACTTCGATACCTTCCGCCTTATTTTGCTCGATATCATGCTCGTCATTTTTCTCAATATTTTGCGCGTCACAAAAAAAAAAACTTTGACAGTAACGCTTTATGCGGAAGCCTCTCGTCTAAAAATCCCGGTGCAGACCACATAAAAAAAATAATTACTCCTCCCAATACACGAAACGAAAGCAATCCCGACCATTACGTGCACAGATACAACAGAACGTTCATTCCCTTACGTTTTATCTATTCCTTCCTCGGACATTTGGCCTCTTTCGCACGACGATTTCCAAGACTCCGAGAGAATCCACCCAACGTACTACTATGTGTACGTCCGCGTCGCGGGGCGCATTAAGAGCGACTTAGGTCGTTTCCATCGTGACGAAGACCGGAATAGATTCGCGTCCGTGAGAGATAGCAAAAGCTCCGGCGAGCCTCCCGAGCACTTCGCGGACCGTGCCCGAAAGAGAGACGCACGGATACAACGTTGACGTATTATATATAGCGGCGCCGCACGATGAAGCTGACCAGATCGGCACGGTCGACACTCCAGCAATGCCACGGCGAACAGCCCGCCGGATCGGTCAGCTTCGTTGCGATGATTTTTCGACGGTGATTAAAGTGCGAAACGCAGATGGAGCGAACGCTGGGAAATGAACGGGCGCTCGGTATGTCCGGGCTGTGGGTTGGACCGATGCAATATTTCCGCGTGCTATATCTATATATACGCTATGCAGAGGGGAGACCGGGAAGACGAAGAGGAAGAAAACGAGCTACGGGAGGACGACGTACAATCTTCCTTTTCTGTCGGAACAGGTGCATCAGCTCTATTTCGGCTCGAGGGGGCTCGGCGGTAACACAGCGTACCGAGAAAATTTCCTTCGTTCGCGCATAAAATCGCACTCCTTCCTCCGCTGCGTCGCATATACGACGACGCTTCTTTGCAACTCATAGCTCCGCGCTCCTATCTCGACGTCGCTTTTACATTATCTTCTTCTTACATTTTTTTTATTCTTATGTTTTTGACAATTTTTTTTTTTTTTGGTCTTCTGCATCGTGGTCTCCTTTTCGCGTATCGTCAAACGTAAGGTAAATGTCCCTGTTCGAGACCCCTATAAGGCCGACCGGGGAAAAGAATGGCGTTGTCAAACATAACAAAAGTTAATTCGAGGATGATTTTCACACCAATCGATAGCTTTAACCATACACTTTTAAAAAATCGTAGACTCCATTCATTTCGTCAAGTATTTTCGTAGATAAAGCGTAATAAAGTCGTACTAGTGCATGTACCATCTACCGAACAGCTGTGTCCAATTCCGACCGGGCATGACCGAGGTTGCAAAGAAAAAATAAATATAAATCCAGACTTCGAACATGAAATCTACAGCATTGTGTACACACTTAGCCTAAACGTTTTAGCAAAAGTAAATTTATTAAATTTTTATTGGTTATGTGAAAATGAACTGACGTTTAACTGAATTTTTCTGTGCCCAATGCCGACCGGCGAATAAAAAAAAAAGTTTATCCGACTGTTTTTTTCGGAATATGTAAACCGAACTAAAACGAACCATTTAACGCTCGAATTATTCGTTAAGAACGGATGTTTACCGAAATATTTACTATTTACGCGATCGACACAATCCTTAACCTTACTTCTAAGAAACCGCTCGAGTCGTGACGTGCGGTAAGAAAAGCGATAATATTATGCACTAATTATTGCACTTCCTCTGTAATTTACAATCTTTTCACACTACACAAATTCCTGAATATTCCTAGACCACTAATAAACGTTTTTATGCATTGGCTGCTTCGTAAATGACGTTATATGTCGAAATGGTCGGTAAAGGGAGCATGGTCGGGAATAGGGACATTTACCTTAATTGCTCCGCGCACCAGCGAGTTCGACACGGAAGGAGCCGCACCACGCTGCTTCGACGAAGCTTCGGGATTTACAGTTCGTCAGTCGACGATCGTCAAACATTCCGGATTTTAACAAAATTTGGTAAACGAACCAAGTTTAAAAAAAACATAGACTCCTCTGTGAGGAGTTAAAAAGAAGTAAAAAAATTGGAATTAAAATTCTGGGGAATTGACGGTGCTAACTCAAAGCGAAGTTTCACTGGCGGGAGGGAAAATAAATATTGTCGCAGCAATCCATATCGTTGGCGCGTATGCGCGAGTCACGACCGTGGTATTTTTTTCTTTTTTCGATAGAAATTTCTATTCGTTATTATTCCGGTATAAATTATCACACCAAAGAAAAATCAACTGAGTCAACAAAATGTGTGCTGACGGGTGGCGAAACAAATGTTTGGTTGGGGGAAAGGAATACCTTGCTGATCGAATTAACAGGCTGTCGATTCAAATGTTTCTTTACTTAGTACGACAATTATTTCGTATCCAAACATCTGTTTCGCCGCCCGTAACCGCTCGTTTTATTGACTCAATCGATTGTTTTTCTCAGTGCAAGAATTTCATTTTCTTACATTTTTTTTTAAGTTAACAATTTATAATAAAAATGGTGAAGAAATTCTCAGAGCGAATTCCAAGCTCAGTTTCACTGACGGAAGAGGAAAGAAACATCGTCGCAGTAATCGAAGACTGTTTCCCGACAGAAATTTCCATTTGAAATTATTCCCGCATAATTGTCAAGAATTTTATTGGTTTTAAACATTTTGTTTAAACCGAAGGAATTTCCATAGCGTATTCCAAGCTCAGTTTCATGACGGGAGAGAAAGGATACATTGTCGCAGTAATCCGCATCGTCGGGGCGTATGCGCTAGTCACGACATCGCTAGAAATTTAAATCTCAAATTATTCCCCGTAGAATTACCAAGAATTTCATTTTTTTTATAAACCTACTAAACCACTGAATTCTTAAACTCTTAAGTCCCATTTTGCCTCTCTCCGCCACGATTGTTATATCGAGGAGCGAGTTTGTGCTATCTCCGAAGATCCGCGGCTGCACACCGAGATACACCACCCAGTGGTGTATCTCGGTGTGCGGGTCGAGGGGAGAGGATTGCGGGCACACAGTTACAGCCCCGAACACCTGTTGGCTATATAGCGCAGCGTATAGTGTAATACTGTGCAGTTTAGTAGCGTAACCTGAAAGCAGACGCTACGGCGGAGGCCGCCGCGGCTTCCAGATGTGCGGAATATCAATTAGTGGGTTAAGGATGATCTCGGGTTATGAATATTTCAGTACGTTCCGCGTTACCGGCGGCGTACGCCGAACGAGCGGCGCTTCCACGGCTGCTCCGAAAGGTACGAACTAAACTACAGGCTTCGGTGACGCAACCGCGCCGCTTTAAAACAGCTATGATAACACATTCTGTTTATTTTCGAACATTCGAAACTCGTGTCGGGAACTTCCCCGGCTATCTCCCTCGGTGTGCCGACTTTATGATTTACAGTCTTCGCGAGTCATTTATGAATCGTATTATTTTGTCCCGTCATTTTTTGTTTTTCGGTTGAATTTCTTTGAAGGCATTCGCGGCGGCGTCAAACATCGAAGCGCACTCTCGACGCGAGGAATCTCTGGGGGATCGACGGCGCAAGGAGAGATCTAGATGCGTGGATCGCTAATGGATCGATAAATCTCTCGTCGAGCTAACGCGTGTTTTTTCATCGCGGGCTCTTACGAAAATATACACGGGGGAAATCGTTTGGCGATCTCGTCTCTACATTCCTGAGAGTCGCGAAGTATATTGGACACCCGCGGTGATTTTTTTTTAGGAGTGCCGCTTCTCGGAGATTGACTCCGATAGGCTCTTAGGCACGAGCTCGCGAGGCGATCGTTCGTATAATTGCGACATGGAAAATCGTCGAATAAGCGTTTCGGACAATTGAATCTGAGCGATTTCTTTCGAGCCGGTTCCGTCTAGGTGAACATTTTTGGGGCTTGTCGTACACTTCGTCAATGCCTGGTCCACTTCCCTACAACAGCGCTACACTGTTAAAAAAAATTGTAAATTTAATGCACCGAGCTGGAAGATTTCTGGTGCATTCAATTTAATGTACAATTGTGATGAGAAATTAATAGATTTTTCCAATGAAATTAATATAAATTATTTCAATTGAAGTACTTTTATGTTAAAACTGAAGTAAATTATAAAAAGTAAAGTATTTCTAGAGTTTTTAATGTACTGTACGTTAATTCTGAGCGAAATTGTACATGAAATGTAATATACTAGTTTATGCATAAAAACTTGCAGTACCAGTACATTAAATGTTATACTTTATCTTAATTTTATATTTCATGGTGTGAATTGGCGAAAGAATTTTTCCCAGACTGGACTAAAATAAACACATTCCTTGCATGCACCACGTGCGGAAAATCGCCTGTTATCGCCCAATAATCATTATCAACCTGTGCGCATGCGCGCTACTCTCTTATTACTCCACAGGAAGTAATAGGGCTCATTATTATTCCCTCTGAAAACCCTATTACTCCCGGCGGAGTGATGGTCATTGGCGAACATGACGATTTTGCGACGCACGAATCGTGCTTATTTTATCGAAGTCGGAAAAAAATTGGATTTTCACCTTACAATTTCTGCCCACGCTTGGCTCGCTCAGCGAACTTCACACTCGGCGAAAATCGCTCACTTCCCTCCCTTGTACCATAATATACAATTTCGCAAAGTTTCCAGTGTTTTTCCCGCCGCAGTAACGACGGAAGAAGCGTTTTCATTTCCGTACATTTTGAGGTTTTCGCGAACGCGCCGCAGCTGTAAGAAAGAAATGATATTAACAAAAAAAAGGGGGGGCGCTTAGCCGGAAAGAGAGAACGAGAGCCGGTGTCGCGGACGTGCGGGGAAGATGGAAAGTTGCGGCAAACAGAGCGAGACCGCGGACCGGCGTAAAGAAAAGGGAGAAAGGTGAACGCGGTGGAGATGAGAGAAGAGAGCAGCAGCAGTAGTGGAGTCTGAAAAAGAATAAGTCGGTGGCAGCGCGTCGTCGCGACGCCTCTCGAGAAACGAAGAGCAAGGCGGACGTTATCCGGCAGGCGTGCATCTGTCTACCACTTTGCATAATATTCCCGTACCAACGGGCGGCTCGAGAACGATGCTCGTTCTCCTCCTTCGTGTCTCTTCTTTCCTACTCTTTCTTCTTTTCACACTCCTCCCATTCTCCGCCGGATATCTCCTTCTTTCTTCAACAGAGAGTTTTCTCGACGTGCGATCTGTTCGTTTTTTTTTCTTCTTCTCTTCTTACTCCTCGTTCTCCACTTCTTCTTCTTCTTCCTCGACCCTTGCTTCAGTTTCCCGCGTAACGTCTACATATCTCTCCGACTACTTTTGTTCACGGCTCAAGGTAAGTGCCGGAGTGAACTCGCGGCCTGATCGAGCGTACGCTAGAATGGTATATTTACTTTTTTATTGAAAAAATTTTTCATCGTCTCCGCGCACCCTCGGGCCTTTTTTTAGTGTCTACGAGAAGCTGCGTAATCGATTTAATAAATTCATGGATCCGTGCGACAATAAAGTAGCACATGGCCCCGTCAGGTGTTGGGACCGAGTTCGATCGAAAAAATAAAAAATTAGCGCTGTGAGCGAGGGAGAAAAATGGTTTATTACATTCCAACTTATTTGTGCTGCAATTCACTCATCAGTTATAACAATGTTAATAATAACAATAATAACAATGGGAAGGGTAAAAATAATAATCTGCATTGTCCTATTGCCAAAGAAGAACCTGTAAAGTAATGTTTAGTAAAATAAAAATTCGCGCGTCTGTGGAAAAAATTTCCATGAAAAATCAGAAATTTCACGTGTGGGCTTTTACATTTCCAACTTATTTGTGCTGCAATTTACTCCTCAGTTATAACAATGTTAATGATAACAATAATAACAATGCGAAGGGTAAAAATTATAATCTTCATTGTGCCATTGAGAAACGAGAATCTGTAAAATAATGTTCTGTAAAATAAAAATCCGCGCGTCTGTGGAAAAAATATCCATGAAAAATCAGAAATTTCACGTGTGGGTAGCCGAGGGTTGTGTACACAGCCCGCGGGAGCAATCTCGATTCGCCATGCTGGTAGATGAGATTTCGTCGGACATGAAAGGGCAAAAAATTCTTTCTCCATAACCGTACACTTTTTTCACAATCCATCTCTGTTCACTGTTTCTTGTTCAAGCTCGGCCCGGCGGCCCCTTCCTATTGAAGCATCGGGCGCTTTTTTCATATTCCCAGCGGAAAAGCGGCCTCGGCTCGTAATTAGTTGAACGTGATTTCGTGATTCCATATGGCGCTGTATGCTCCTCGCTGTCGCTCCGATATAATGGAACGATATATATATATATATATACACGTATATATATATATATGTATATACGCACGCAAATATTAGTTTTCTAACACGACTTTTCTGACACGTAATTTTCGACATCATCGACACTAACTTATATCAACACTTTAATGCCTAATGCATCGCATATTCGCGTTAATGAAAATGCGATTTAAAAAATTTGCCTCGATGTCAAATTTCACGAATAGAAATGCATTATGTAGGAAGTTTTTTTTACCATCATTCAATCATTTTTTTTTCTTTTATCATTTGGGTGCAAATACGAAAAAAAAATAATGCTGTTTCTGTTTTTGTGCGTCATAGATAGTGTAAAAGTGGTCGCGTTATAATCTACGTAGCGACTTTCCGCCATAGGTGGTGCTCTAGTGCCGTACTACTGTATGCTATGGTAATTTTTCTTAGACGATCGGTAGTTTATACTAGAATCATTCTCTCGGTGTATCTATGCAAATTTTTACTCAACTTGCTCTTTGCACAGGTGGTCCACGATCTTGGTTTTCCTCCGGTTCTTTGGTTTCCGCGAACATGGTTGAAGATAACGGACAGCTGAAGGACAGTTGAAGATAAAAGACAGTCGAAACGGCAGGGGGAGGGGGCAAGGCATGGGTTAGGAACGTCATGACTATCCTTATCGTCGATAAAAATAGAGTACCGAAACAATGTACGAGGATAGAGATACCTACACTGTAAAAAATTTGCCGTTGTGAACTGCCACAGTGTGTAAAAAACACCAGTGTTAATAACAACACCATTATAGAGTCCATTTTAGTCGGTGCACAGGGTAAAAACAAGATCTGGTGTTACTTTCTTACAAGTTGCACCATACGGGTTTGTAGCAAATCAATATTATAGAATTCGGTGTTGAAATAAAAAAATCCGATTTTAACACTGCTGTTGGTGTACATATAGGTCCATCAATTTGGTGTTAAAATGAATACCATTTTAACACTACCGTAGGTGTACATACAAGTTCATCATTTCGACACGACATAAAGGGTTTTATAGGATTTAATATTGACACAGATATGTGCCAATAGTTGCACGATCTTGTGCTATTCTCCAACCTATGTTGTACACCGAACAGTATTAAGTGAAATTCTTAATTTACACTAAATTTCTTACACAGTCGGTTTACACCATGGCAGAGTACTCGGTTAACACAAAATTGATGGACCTATATATACACCGTGCTGGTGTTAAAACGGTGTTAATTTTAACACCGATTTGTTACAGTGTACATGTACAGTAGGATGGCCCTTAAATTGAAAAATTTTGAATTCTCTGGGGACCACCCCGTATTATTGTGAGGTATAAAAGAGAAATGCGAGGTGCGAAGAATCTCCGAAATTATATGGATTTCACAGAATTTTTTCTTATTCGTTACACTTTGGAAGTGCGGTTTGGCTGCAAGGAAATCTCGAATATTTCATGTCGACTGTAAATTTAGATATTACGAATTTTTTAAATTTTTTACATAGCCGATAGCGACCTCTAAAACTGCATTTATTTCGGGGACGCTTCGCAAATCGCATTTTTACTTTATACCTCACGATAATTATGGTGATTATAAATGATTAATGTTAAAATGAACTAATTAAATATATTTTGTCTATTTTATATTAAGATGCGAACTGGTGATATTATTCAAATTGTAGAGATACTTTTATACTTTACCAATTTACTGATGTATTTTTAATATTGTATGTAGTAAAAGGGTTTATCCGGTAAACTAATAAATAAATAAATAAATAAATAAATAAATACGGAGTGGCCTCCAGAAAGTTAAAAAATCGCACGTTAATAACCACCTCGTACAGGCAAATACAATAAATACATAGATTGGAAGGCCTTTAAAATACCGGTTACGGTCGGAGCTGACCGGTGACAATTCTTCTTTAATTGTCTCCTGGACTTTCGCGATGATACTAGCAGTAAATTTTTCCACATCACTGTTCCAGTTGTTCAGCACTTCCTTGATTTAATTCACTGATACATTCTCCATGTTAGGTATAATCGGCTCAGTGTGAGCGTCCGTGTATATGTTTACAGCAGATAATTCGACTGTCTCCGTGTTTACGCAGCTTCTTTGACATCGCATGGGCTTTGTACAGGTGTCGAATACACCGCCGGGTCAACTGCGCAGATATAACTGTATATAAAGTAGGGTACGTTTCTCGCTCCGACCAATTTTTTCGTTAGAAACAGTAAGTCTACGGTATTGGTGTCGTGACAGCGACGTTTTCTGCTTAGCGTTCCCATTGTTCCCTCCTAACAATTTATGAATTGTTACCGAAGTTGACGGAGGACTCTAACGACGATTGCAAGGGATGTTTTTTGAGACAATCGAAATAAATAAATACCAACGATTCTGCAATGTCTATCTCTTTACTAACGGTCGCGTTTCTGATTATTAACTCAATTATACTGATCGAGACGAAGCAACGCGAGTTACGCTTCGTCAGCGTCGTAAGTCTTGTATTTCATATCTGTAATACGTCTTGTATGCATCAAGATCATTTATAAGCGATGCTGTTTCGTGTTTTAAGGTGTTCCGTCATGGTGACAGAGCGCCCACCAATACTAGCAACGAATTGTATCCGAGCGATCCTCACTTGCACCACAAGTTCTTCCCGATAACCCCCGGTGGACTGACGAACGTGAGTACATGCACCGCGATGTAGGGTAGCGCGGGGCAAAATGGGGCAACGGGACAAAACGAGGTTTTTGGGCAAAACGTCATTTTCCAATAATTTTTGGATATCCGAATTCGCCCTATCGGATACATCAGGCGTTTCTGCACAGTTTTGCCACCTTGTCCGATCCAAAAATGATTGGAAAATTTAGTCTTGCCCAAAAACGCCATTTTGCCCCGCTCTTCCCTATAAATCGATTGACGATTGTGAATTTTTATTGAGTGCAAATAACGTGTTATTGAAGGATGGTAAGCAAAGAGAGTACGCACTGGGCCAATTTCTCAGGAAGAGATACGATAAATTTCTCGGGGACGTTTATATTCCCAATGACGTCGTGGCGCGGAGTTCCGACGTCGTCAGAACGAAGATGTCGTTGCTTCTGGTACTCGCTGGACTGTATCCTCCGGTGCCGATGCAACTTTGGAATCCTGCGCTGCATTGGCAACCGATACCGATTACCTACGTATCCCCACCCAACGACGTTTTGTTCACGCCGCACAAGTGTCCGCGGTTCGTTATTCTTGAAACAAAAATATATGTAATTTTACGACGATGATACTTAACCCTCCATAAGCCAAACCACCCGAAACCGTACCGAAACGGGAGTAACGTATGCACCCAGAAAAATAATTTATTTAACAGCCACCATTTATTTGATTTAAATACATAGTTACTTCAGTTAAGTAACTACTTAATTTTAATAAATATTTTACTTAAACCAAATAAACGGTGGCCGTCAAATAAATTTCTTTTCTGGGTGTGCTGAGTGGGGGCCACGCGTCGCTGCGGTAGCGCCTAAGAGTGGGGGTAGAGGTGTGACTTATGAAGGGTTAAGTATACTTCCTAAAGGAAA
Organism: Ichneumoninae sp. A BG-2022a; assembly: GCA_030522665.1. Classification (NCBI taxonomy): domain Eukaryota; kingdom Metazoa; phylum Arthropoda; class Insecta; order Hymenoptera; family Ichneumonidae; species Ichneumoninae sp. A BG-2022a. The sequence goes on along the minus strand of JAPYZC010001693.1, from coordinate 31,995 downwards.
CTTAAATTAAACTACTTAATTAAACGCCGTCGTGGAAAACGCGGTAAATTCGTCACTGCAGGTACCTCAAGGAGCTCCGCCGAGTCAGATCGCTACCGGAAGTCGTCAGCTTGGTCGACAAGTTTCGTCCGCTGATGAATTTTTTGACGATCGAAACGGGCAAACCTATCGTTGATTCAAAGGGGATGTGGCATCTGTACCACGGTTTGATGGGCAAGAAGGCAGTAGGTCTGAAATTGCCCGAGTGGTCTAAGAACATTTTTCCAGACGGCGCTCTTCTGCATGGAGCTACTCTCGAGTACGATATCGTCAGTTACAATGACTTACTTAAGAAACTTAATGGAGGTAAGGATATTCATAACTCCAACTCGAAAGAGGTTGGCTATTTAAAGTAAAGGGCCCGGTTTAATCTGGTAAAACAACATTTTCTAATAATCTTTGGATCGAACCGCGGGGCAAAACGGCACGGAAAATCCTGACGTATCGACGGGGCGAACGCGGGCATCGAAAAATTATTGGAAAGTTTAGTTTTATCGATTGCCCCGTTTTGCCCCGCTCTACCCTACCTCTAGCATAGTCGGCTCCCCCCACCATTTAATGTGCAGCCAATGGGTAGCGCGCGTCCGGGGGTCACAAAGTTCGACTCTTGGTCCTCCTTTATCCCTATGATTTTGCACGCTTAAAGTGAGAGAGCTGCGTAGAAGTGCCATAAACTGGGCCTTTTACCTTATCTCTCTATAAGTCTTACCGCCCGAAACGGGACTAACGGAAACGGAGTGGATGCAATGATTTGCTACAGCAGCGCCTAAGAGTGTTGTAATAGTACATTACGATACTAGTGCGACAAAACTTTTTCTGACGAGTGTGAGTTTGCAGCACGAGCAGAAGGCGAGTGTTGCAATCACACGAATTAAGAAAACGTTTTTCGCACGAGTATAGTACGACATTTTATTTCACAAGGTGCGAAAGTAGAGTATTACGCGCGCGAAGCGTGCGTAAAACTGCACTTTACGCACCGAGTGAAATAAAGTTATAAAGAGTTAAAGATTTTTTTAATACATTTTTTTCAGGTACTCTTGTCAAACGAATGTCCGAGGACATGGTGGCTATTATTGAAGGGAAACCGGTCGAAGCCCAGAAGATTAATCTGTTCGGAGGTCACGAGACGAACATTGCCGCCCTTTTGCATACCCTCGGCGTGTTCAAACCTCACGTTCCCGAATACTCCAGCGCCGTTATTCTCGAACTCTTCGAAGATGGCGACGAACATTATGTCAGGGTAAACAACGATAACTCGATTATTGTCTGCTGAGAGAGTTCGAAAGGCGAAACCGATCGGTTATTTAATTCGGACGATCATACTTGTATATGCAAATTTTTATTCAACTTCCTCTTTGCACAGGTGGTCCACTATCTTGGAATTCCTCCGACGATCGAGGAATTGAAGATACCAGGCTGCGATGTGTTCTGCCCCCTCCATGATTTTCTCAGACTACTGAAGAAAGTGACACCTGCCAACGAAGATCTTGACTGTCGACAAAATATGACAATGATCGCCGTGTGAAACATTAATTTACCGTCTTGGGCGAAACAGAGGGGATCGCATCACTTGTCAACAGGAATGGATTCTGTACTGTGCGACAACTATTTACCGATACGAAAACTTGGAATAACTATGGATAACTTGGATTCATATGTCAATGTTGCGTTATATTATAAAATAAAACTTGAATAAACCCTTTCGAAGCAATTTTTGTTGTTGTCTTTAAACAATAGATAGGAATTGGAGCAACCTTGGATTAGTCATCGGTGCATGAATCGAGTCACGATTTCAAGATTGCTGTCGAAGTCCGTGGACCACTTGTGTATTAAGTTTCCGGTATAGGGTAGAGCGGGACAAAATGGGGCAACGGGGTAAGACGGGGTTTTTGGGCAAAACGTCATTTTCCAATAACTTTCGGATGCCCGAATTCGCCCGATCGGATACATCAAGCTTTTCTGCCCAGTTTTGCCACCTTGTCCGATCCAAAAATGATTGGAAAATTTAGTTTTGCCCAAAAACCGCGTTTTGCCCAAAAACCCCGTTTTGCCCCGTTGCCTCGCTCTCCCTTATTTATTTTTCCTTCGTGGTTGTCTCCTTGGGTCGCATGTGTCACATTTTCGATACCTGACCGGATATCGAGGTGACGGGACAGTAAAGTATAGGACAAACGATCAAAGGCAAGAGGCAATCGAATTCGCGATTTCTTGAACTGCGGACTAGACCGCTATTACACCGAGAAAAAAATATGGTTGGATTAACCAAAAGTCAAGGTGACATACAACATTCAAAGCTGGTGTTTGTTCGGTACAAATAAAGTATTGTTTTGTTAAAAGATTATTTGCGTCAATGGATTCAAAATTTGTCGATCCAAGCAAACATTTTTGTTGAACCAACCAAATAACACCTTTGAACGTATGTAATCGCGCCTTGGTTAATCCAACCATTTATTTTTCTCAGTGTAGATAATCTGGACCTCTCACTCGGTATGTTAATACAAATATCCCGCCATGCAGACTGTTTACCCAGTTTCTGGATACAGGTGTTTTCTTGCTTGGCGACGGTACAAAGGACCTGTGTATGTGAAACGTACACAGGTGGGTAAATATCTATACCGATACTATGTACTTATTGTTTCTAACCAAAAATTGGATTCTTAAGATGGATTTTGAGTTCTTGAAAAAAAGTTCCTCGCGTCCTTAAATCGTGGGGCAAACCAAAAAGTGGAGAGGCAGCCAAGCAGCCGGACAGTTAGATAGATCGGCCTGCCAGACTGTCTCGTTCTCCCCTACCCCGTTTTGCCCCCACGATTCGAGGGTACCCCACTTTACCCCGTTACCCCACAGTAATTTATATCCCCTCTTTGCCCCGCTTTACCCGACTTCGGAGGGTCCACTTCTATACGCTATGAAAGCGGAAATCTCGAGAATATAGTGTATCGGAGTGATTTCAGATTTTCGAAATCCACTTCTATGTGCTATGAAAGCCGAAATCTCGAGAATATAGCGTATGCGAATGATTTCGGATTTTCGAAATCCACTTCTATACGCTACGAAAGCCGAAATCCCGAGAATATTGCGTGTGGGAGTGATTTCAGATTTTCGAAATCTAGTCCGAAATGCTATATGGGATTCAGGATTTTCGAAATCCACTTTTATACAAGAATCCACTTCTATACTTCTATACTACGAAACTTACACTAGGACTAAAGTTCAAAATAAGCCTTCAGCAGGAGACAAATGACCGGAAATCGCACTGCCTTTCAAGATAAGGTATGCATAGATCAAGAGCGAGAGTTGCATAGTCACGACAACGCAACAGTACACAATAGTACACAATAATCTAACGACAACCCTAAACAACATAACAATAAAAAAACCCAATAATAATACCAAGCACAACCTTCAGCCAACTATTAATCGAAGGAGGATTATATACACCTTCCTTGAGGGATCATCGGATCGCGTGGCCGGCTGTCCGAGTTTTCGTCCGGCGGTCAGGCAATTTCTCCAAGGTAGATCCGACAAGGCGCTACATAACGCGCACCGGCAACCCACACTGAATTATATCAGCCAGCTATCCCCGCCGCGCGTTCACCTCGTGCCAGTCTGCCAGACATAACGAACGCTCCGTCCGTTCGGAGAGTGACGAGGCCGCGCCGCGCGCCGAGCGCTCGCGCACGGACCCGTCGGAGGCGAAGGAAAAGCTCGTGAATCATGACGGTGCCCACGCGAAAACACCATAAAAATAATAGTAGCGTCACGTTGCTGAGAGCGGAGGAGCGGCAGCGACAGCGGGAGATGAGTCTACGGTCGCGTAGGGCGCGTAGGGAAAGAACAGGGTGGTTGTGAGTCACCGAGCGGGCCCTCAGCGGGCTCAGCGAAGCTCCCGACGGAAACAACGCTTCTTACTTCCGAAGATTGAGCCGATAGAGCTGAGCCGAGGAAACTATGACGCCCGTCTCGTCACCCGCTGCGGGGGTCGCAATCGCTTCGGGGGCGGAGGGAGGGGGGGGGGTGAAGAAGCGTCGAAAGTACAGAAGCTGAAGAAGCTTGACGGAACACTTCCTCCTCCATTCGGCTGTCTGCCCTGTACGACCCTCGTAAAAAAAATTACCGACGTCACTCAGGCCGAGGGGAGAAACCGGGGGGGGGGGGGGGGAGCCCTCGAAATGTTCCATCGGGAGATTGTGCGAGGGAATCATCGCCGTCATAATACTCGGCGAATACACAGCGAACAGGGCGTTCGCGGGTGGGTCTGCATTGGCCGCCCCTCACGGGCTTCGGCGCTTCCACCCCTTTTTTCGAGTGATGGCTTTTACAAACGAGATTTCTCACAGTTTCGCGACTATCTCTATAGTGCAGCGAGTACGGTAATGGTTTAATTGCGCTGCCCGCTCCGCGGGGGATAAACGTTAGTTACTGGACTGTGAGCGATGGAACGATCGCTCGAAGCGAGGAACTTTATTGCCCGCGGCTGCGGGGGTGGCTGAGGGGGGAGGGGCCGGGGGAGGCATCGGGATGACTCGACGAGTTCTGAAAGAGCGCGGCGGTAAAAGCGAGAGCCGTCGCGTCGATGACCGGGGCCAGACGACGGATGGGGAATAATAACGGGGCACGGCTAGCCATCAGCAGTGAATCTTCACCCGCGGCCTCGCCCCAGATGCGATTCGGTTCGGGTTTTCGGAAAGACCATCGGATATTGCGGTGGTCTTTGTTTCTAAGCTACCGATGGCGAAGTCGCCGCACCGGACACACTGTTGCGTGCACCCAGAACAATAATGTATTTGATTTAAATAAATGTAATTGATTTAAGTACATGTATTTTATTTAAATAAATATATTTGATTCAAATAGATTCCTTTGATTTAAATATATGCATTTGATTTAAATAAATATTTATTTGCGGGTGCCCGACAAATAAATTATTTTTTTGGGTGTGTTACAGGGTGAATGTTTTCGCATATAGTCACTCCTTCGTTGGTCGGCGCTTCGAGAAAGCTCGGAAATTACATTTTTCTCAGGATCGTTGAAGGCTATCGTGAGTTTCACGGAGCTCTGACGCTTTAACATTTTTTTTATATACATTTCTTCGTACAATGAATCGCAGGTCCGAGGCAGTGGATTCCTCGAGCCACTTTGTTTTTCGTATTCATTCGGGCGTTGATTGGATAAGTGACTAATGGAGTAAGCGCTGAGATATCGCGCGTTCGGTGTCCAGCCGCTTCGGAACGGAGAGTGCCGTCCGTCAAGCTTACGAATAATTAGCAATTTAGCTGTAATTAAATATCTCGGTGGCGACGCTCGAACTTGACGGGTTTTCAGCCTCTCGCGCTTTTTCCTCGCTGTTCTTCTTTCATCGTCGATGGAATATATACATTTTTCTCTACGAGGTGTACAGAAAGAGAGTTTCATTTTTACGTCGCTTATAAAATCGTTTTGTGCGTGCCGAATAAAATTTATTTTATGAGAAAGGATTTTATTTGCCGGAGATGGCAATCCACTTGCTGCATCGTCTTGCGTCAGATTTATTTTACTTGAAGGGCAAAATACTCATATTTTTTTACGCCCTATAGCATATTTTTATTTAACACATAATACAACTTCGCTGCTCGTATAACAAGATTACCTCATTTATCAAGATTATTAATTACCATAATTTACTTTTTTTGCGTTATCGGACAATCCACTTGCTGCATAATCTTGCCTCAAGTTTATTTTATTTGAAGCGTAAAACACTGAAACATTTTTTTAGTTTCCATAACATATTTTAATTCAACACACACTACAACTTCGCTGCTTGTATAACTAGATTACTTCATTTATCAACATTATTAATTACCATAATTTACTTTTTTCCGTTATCAGACAATCCACTTGCTACATCATCTTGCATGAAACTTATTTGGGCGTAAAAGACTGAAACAGTTTTTTAGTTTCCATAACATATTTTAATTCAACACATACTAAAACTTCGCTGCTTGTATAACCAGATTGCTTCATTTATCAACATTATTAATTACCATAATTTACTTTTTTCCGTTATCAGACAATCCACTTGCTGCATCATCTTGCATCAAATTTATTTTATTTGGACCGTAAAATACTCACAATTTTTTTAGGTTCCATAATATTTTATTCCTTTATTACCAACTTCTCTGCTCGTATAACGAGATTGTCTCATTTATCAAGATTATTAATCACCAGAATTTACTTTTCTTCACGTTATCGGACAATCCGCTTGCTGCAGAAGCTTGTGTCAAGTTTATTTTATTTGGAGCGTAAAATCTTCACAAATCGTTTTTAGATTCCATAACATTCTCATATTACTCACATACTACAAACTCGCTACTCATACAACCACATCACCTCATCGATCAAGTTTATTAACCAGAATTTACTTTATTTCACGTTATCAGAGAATAGCTCTACGCGGAACTTCGTGCACGCGCCGGTAAAGCGTTTCGCTCGGTACGAGCATTCCGCGGGCGATCGATGCGCCGATGCAACCCGAGCTTTCGAGCAGGTAAGCCTTTCCACGTCGTAGAAGTGAAATCGAATGAGACCCGGAGTGTTGCGTGGAATCGAGGAAATCGCGGGAATTCGTTGTCGATAGGTGCTTCAGAAATCGGACGATAGCTTTAACGAGTATCCGATGCGGCTCGGTCGGCTCTGTCGGTTATCGCACAACTGCATTAATATGTATGCGCAGGGATCCACAGTTACCCGACATCGCGGTGGCGTTCTCTCTATCTCCGTGCGGAGCTCGCCGCACGATTTCGCGGTCATTCGACGGTAATGAGCGAGCGGCGGGCGACGAAGCATCGTGTAAAACCTCTTGTCGTTGGTTCGCTCGAGCGTCAAACTTTCTTCGTGTGTGTGCGTGGGCTTGTGTGTGTGTCTCTATGTTGTGTACACGCTTTTGGCAGCGTATCTCTAATTTTCGAGCTACTTGTCGTAATCACGTTGGGGAGTCTAGCGGGCGACGCGGGAGCTTCAGACAGAGCTGGTAGGCGACGATGATATTAAAGTGGTTACGGAGCTTCTCTTCTCTTCCGAGCCTCGGCGACATTTCTCGTTCGAGAAACACCGCGCAGACGACGAACATCGGAAGGTAAGCCCGCTAGCATCGAATCACATGCTTCGGTTCGTAATAGAAATTTGCGATACAAGTGCGGTAAAGGAACTTTATACATACGAGGTGAAGTGCGACTCGCTTGAGAGTCCGCGTATAATCTTTGCTACACCGCACTAGGATCGCATTAGGTATTTACGATACTAGTACGATAAAACTTTGTCGCACGAGTATCGTACTAAATTTTACTTCACAATACGCGAAAATGCGTTTTGTGCAGGCGAGCGTGTGTAAAAATTCTTTCTTGGCACTGATTATATTAAAATATTTTTTGTAACGAACGCAGTAGAAGTTCTACTCCGTGTCTGCTGATTGTGGCGCTGTGCAGCATGGCCTACTGCGCATGCGCCGTACTTTACGCACGCCAAAGCGTACGTAAAGTACGGCAAAGTAAGATCGGACCTACGTGCGCATGCGCCGGGTATTTACGGTACAGTTGGCTGTAAAGCACTTTTGCCACTCTCGGCTGGCACGAGAAATAGCACTTTTCATGCACGTGTTACAAAAATTACATATATTCTGACGACCAATCGAATAAATAACGTGCGTATTCGGTTTTTGGGCGGATATGATTAATTATGATCGCGGCTAAATATCGAGCACAAAGTATCAAAAGTCTGTTGCACTGGATGTGGGGACGTGGCATATCACACTCATCCCCGCACAAACAATCTTATAATTTTCAATGCAATCATATCCACATATACTAAAAACCATGCAAACAGCAACGCCACTCGTTCGTAGCATTAAAAGACATCACACATGGCAATGACCACATTACCCAACCTTAGCCCATATAATTTTTTTTCCTTCCGTCCACGATCTACGACTTTTTAATGTACTCCAGCACATGCCCAATCCGATAGACTTCCGCGTACACCAAACTCATCCGAGGGCGCGGGTTTCTCAGTTCCATCCCAACCGCCTACCGGAAATTCCTGCCTCGCGTGCCCGCATGGAGGCGATAAATTATAAATTTAAGAAAGGCGCCAAGCGAGCCTCGCCCGAGGCCGACTTGCGCCGTTACGGATGGTTATGAGCCGTCGGATTAAATTTAACGGCGGATCCTCCGGGATGACTTCTCCGTCATCCGTATAAACGATCGCACGGATCATCCAAGGGTTATCCAATAAATAACCCTCCAATTCGTAACAATTACGCGCCCGCCGTCAAATACGTTCGTCCCGTACGACCTATTACCCTGCCCATCGCCCGCTGCGCCTGCCGATGCAGGGGGGCGAGGCGCAGGTCGGAGGGTGCGAAGGGCCAGTCCGGTCCATGGGTGGTTGTTTTCGGCATCGGCATCGCTCCGCGGGGCTTCCCCCGTCTGACCGCCTGTCCGTAAACTCCTCGTGCTTCTCCCCGTGCACTCCGGCGATCCTAGACGAGATATCGATCTGGCTTTTCGACCGGGTGGTTTATCGGCAACGACGCCCAGAGACGAACGGTGGGTTTCGTGTACAAGAGGGACACAGCCGGGCTACGCGGAAAACCGACGGGGTCGTCCACCCCTGCACGCGAGTCAGTTCCGCATTGCTGCCCAGCTGCCTTCTCCATTCATGCAACGACCCTGCCCGCGCAAAGGGAGGACCTCGCCGGGGGACACCTACGTCGTACACACAGAGTCCAGCCGCCAGCCTCGCGCAAACCGTCCTCTGTTTATCCGGATAACGTACCGTCGATGCCGCGTGTCACGACACTCGCGAGTTTATTTTCACTCCCCGCGCGCCGCAACACGTGCCGCACGAGCGACAACAGCAGATCTCATCGTGGTTGTAAAAAAAATAAAAATAAAAAGAAACGAAGGGATAAGATCCAGATAAAAAGCCACCGGAGCGCGACGAGAGTCGATCCATTCCGGAGGGTTCTTCCCTTCGTTTTCATTTTTATCTCCTTAATTGAAAATAAAACCGGTGCGATTAGACCGTAAAAAAAATTTGCATGGTATTTAATGTACCGGGCTGGAAGTTTTTATGCACAAGCCGGTATATTGAATTTCACATAGAATTGTGATGCAAAATTAATGTTCAGTATCAAAAACACTGGCGATACTTTATTTTGTTAACAATTTACAACAATTTCAATGAAAAAGTATATATATTTTTATCACAACTGTACATTTAATGTACCAGTTTTTGCATAAAAAATTACCAGTCCGGTGCATTAAATAATTTTTTTTACCGTGTAAGTTTACTAATATTAATTTATATATGTGTAAGGTTTACTTTGAGGTCATAAATATATGCTCATATACAATGCTGGAAATTCGTAGCGGCAGGCATTTCGGACTATATGCAATAATACCCGACTAAAAATATGCTTGTTTTCATCGAATCGAATGATTTGTAAGAAATGGACAATATGAGCCTAATTATGTGTAGTACCGAATATGGGGACATCCAAAACGATTGAACGGCTAATATGAGGTCATATATGTATAACATATACATATCGTTGCAATTTCTTAAAATCGATAATGGATATACTATATACATTTTTTTAAAGCAAATCGACCGAACCAAGCAGGCCAATAAATCGTAGCAATGTCCTTTGTAATTTCTCGTATCGACTGAAGCTGCCGCGATTGCTTATCCGTCGTCTCCCTGCGCGGTCCCCGCCCGGTTATATATTATATTGAATTAGCCTGCGAGATCGGGCGGGGCGTGTTTATGCGGTATAGCGTATATCCCATATCCGTGGGGGCAATGACGATTTATTTCCTGCGGTGAGTCATCGGAGAGTCGCGGCTTTGCGTGTTGCGAACGCCGAGTCGTGTGACGCATCGTGACGGTGACTCGGCTGCGGTGCGTGCTCGACACCGAAAAATCAGTGAATGGAAGTGCCGGACTCGGTATGCTGACGGGTTTAAGCGCCGCCGAGTTAGCGTTAAAGTATATTAGTGGAGGAGAGGAGAGCATCGGCGCGCGCGAGAGGAAGGAAGGAAGGAAGGATGAATGAATGAAGAGAAGAGGCTTGAATGTGGGCTTGTACGTGCGTTCGGCAAAAAATCGAGAATCCACGAACGGGGTCTCGCGGGAAAGCCACAAATTTATAAATAAATTGCATCCCATCGGTAACCGTCGAGAAAATAGGGGTCTTCGCGGAAGGGATCGCGAAAGTATTCACGAGAGTGCCGGATGTTGAAAAATCGCGAAGGAGCCCCCGAAGGCTTCGCTATCCGACGGATTGTGACTCACCTGTCAGATGCTTAGATAAATATTTTGTTGGTCAAAAATATTCTATTGCCCCAAAAATATGTTGGTGAAATTATGAAAAAAATTGGTGGACTACACCCAGAAAAAAATTTATTTGACGCCCACCGTTTTTTGGTTTACATTAAATATTTATTTAAATTAAGTGATAAGTAATAAGTAATAAGTAATAAAGTAGTTAAGTAATTAAGTAATTTAAATAGTTACTTAAATGAAATAAATATTTTACTCGAACCAAATAAACGGTGGCCGTCAAATACATTTTTTTTCTGTGTGTAGCCAATCTTTAAGCTGTACCAATAAAATATTTATTCGAACGTCCCTGCCTGAATCTTTAGTTGATTCAACCTTATTTTTTTATCAGTGTATGTACGGTAAAAATTACGAATATGACCGGCTGCGTGTATCACTGATTTACGTGCTAATCGGGGTGGGCCATGTTCCCCTTTTTGTTTTATTTATAAAAAGAACGGACAAACATAATGGATGGAAGAAACGCGCGAGAAAATGGAGTTTGGAGATGCAAAAAGTATCTGATTGACGGAGACATAGCGGGTGGAAAGTAGAGTCCTGCGAGGATATATAAAAATATACTAAAATTGAGGAAGAAAAATCTCGACTTGTGCGAGCCGCTGGCAAAAATCGAGAAAATACCAATGAACGGTGTCTCGCGGGAGAAGCACGAATTTATAAATAAACTGCATCCCACGGGTAACCATGGAGAAAATAGGGATCTTCGCGGAAAAGATCGCGAAAGTATGCGAGAGAGTGCCGGATGTTGAAAAATCGCGAAGGAGTCCGGAAAGCCATCGGATGGACTGCGATTCACCTACTGGAAGCGCCGGAACTTTTACGCACACTGAGAAAAGAATTGTATTTTTTACCGTAAGGAACAGTTCCCAGGAGAAACACCTGTGTAGATAGTTTCCGATAGTATTTGTTCCGATAGTATATGGATAGTATGTAATTGGTTAAAGCATAATTATGGTTGCGACCATGATTTTTTGTCATTGTCGTAACTACAAAGTGTAAACATTCCCCTTGGGAACTATTTTTTATTGTAAAAAATCAGCATTGTTGCTTTTAATACACCGAATAAAAAATATATCGAAGAGGCAAGTAAAATTCACTTGCGTGCTGCAAAAAAAGAAAATTTTTATTTCAATTCTACTTTCAATTCTTACAATTCCATACGCGATTGGAACGATAATTTGACAGTCTTGCGTCATTGTTTCAATATCATATGGAATTGGAATTGTACGAAATGCAAGTAGAATCGAAATAAAATCATTTTTTCTTTGGCAGCCCGTAAACGATAATTTTTTCAGTGTATGTAATTTTATTAGAAAATGACCATATGGTGTGTAAAAATTGTTGTGGCGCCTGTGAAAATTTCACACATCGCCACACACCACGTTGTCCAATAGACATTTAAAATATAACTTGGTAGTTTTTCCCCGATCTGTCTCTCACCGTGCATACACAATTGATTTACATGTCAATCGAGGTGGAAAAATTCCTCCCTTCTGCTCTATTTATAAAAAAAAAAAGATATACATAATGGATGGACGAAGCACTCGAGAGAATAGAGTTCGGAGACGGAAAGTGTATCTGATTGACGAAGACATAGTGGGTCTAAAGTAGGGTCCTACGAGGATACATAAAAATATACTAAAATTGAAGAGGAAGAATCTTAACTGGAACCGAGGAACGTGCTCGAAGGAGGTTTAAGCTTTGCCCGGGGTGATTCCGTATCTACTTTTTAAAATCACTCGATCTCTCATCTCCCTTGTCTATCTGACTCGTGGCTCGGGCGCACGTGCGACTGCAACGGGTGAGAGGAAGCGTGGAGGAGCCGGAGAGAGGAAGACTATCCGTATTTTCCCGACAGCGCACGAATACTCGACATCGTCCATGTGGCTCGGTGTTGGTGTTTAGCCCGGAGTGTATGTAGTACAACGACAGAGACATCGAGTGAATTTCTACACTGGTGTTATCCGCTGAAGCAAAGTACATATAAGTATGCCCTCGGGTTGAATACATAGCGCTCCCTCTCTCAGTACGTATGTACATCCGCGATAGAATATGACGCCACTACATGCACCTGTTTGGAGAAAATGCACACGTTATGGGATTTTATTCGTACACCCGTGACCCAGTACGTGCATCGCTCCTGTGATGCGCCCTTTGAAGGAATGTATATCTTACGCGCGTTATTATTGCGGATATATTTTACTGATTATTATCGGCTAATTGCTTTTCAAGCGATATCGACGGATATCGCTTTCGATAGGCTATCGAAAAAAAATGACTTCAATATATATCTACATGTATTGCAATGGTGCACATATGCATAGAAGTTATGGATATATTTAATTCTTTTTTCCTTCCTTTTGGTTGCTTTTTGTCACTTGCGTTTTTTTATTCACACTATTTTAGCTCAGATTTTTTTTTTGCGTTTTTCTGTTAATCTGCAATACCGACCGAGTGTATCTGCGATACACCTTACGGGATTCTTTAACGCATCCAGCCATGGAATTGGATGGTCCAATCTGAATGGGTCATTGTAGAAAAAGAACGCTTTTTCGTAGGATCGAATTAATCAAGAAACTGCAGGTTCTTTGATTGAGATTAGGGATCGGCTAATTGCTTGTTGAACAATAACCGATGAGCGGCCGTTAAAAAAATGAATATATATATATATGTATGTATTTCAATGGTACGCAAGATAAACATATGCATAGAAAGGATGGAAATATATGTTAATTCTTCCTTCCTTTCGGTTGCTTCTTGTCGGATGCATTTTTTTATTCAACATTATTCTCCCCCAAATCAAAAAAAGTGTTGCATGTTTCTGTTAATCTGCGATACCGACCGATGTTATGTGCGATACACCTGCCAGGATCCTTTAACGCATCCAGCCATGAAATAGGATGGTCCAATCTAAATGGGTCGTTGAAGAAAAAGAACGCTTTTTCGTAGCATCGAATGAATCAAGGAGCCCCAGGCTTCGTGAGTAACCGCATCGATTATCGTGCGCATAATTCGCGCACGAGCGGGCGTTCGTTCGTGCGTAAGACAAATACCGCAACAGCTTCGGTGTTTATCCTGCGTAGCTTTCACGCGAGTTATCCGGGTGAGGGGTGGGGGGGGGGGCGGGGGGCGGTTCCGGGTTTGCAAATGCCTTTGTACAATTTTCCATGTTATACGCACAGTGTGTTAACCGATGTTGTACGCACCGGCGGGCTCGTGGATCGTGGGTGGCGCCTCGTGAGCCGGTCAGAATGTGTAAATCTTCGCGTTGCACCGGTGTGCGCAACGGTGTGTGGCAGTGGTGAGGTTGTGCACGGCATGATCTCCATGAGCTATGAAAACTCGGCTTACTCTCGAAATAGATCCAATTACCAAAGTCGAGCTCGACTTCGGTGCCGCCTCGTGCAAACACGAACTCCGAGCGGTTTCTCGCGCGAGCTCTAGCCCTATGCACACACGTGTGCGCCGGTTATGATACGTGCCCGTTGCCAGTTGGACCACAGATAGAGAATTTTTGCCCAGCCTCCCCTCAACCCCCCCGGACGACTGCGAAAACACACGATCGCTAAACTGTGAATCATCGCTGCCGCTTAACACGCTTGTACTTTATTTGACAACGAAGATTAGAAGGAGAGCTCTCTCTCTCCTCGAGAGCGTCTCGTGCTTGTTTTGTTTGAACGAAGAGATTCGTGCGCGTAAACACGAGTGAGATAACTCGCAGCTTGTTCCTCGCCTTAAGCCTGCGGCGTAACGCGCGGTAATCTCGCGTTGGGAAAACGTCGGCTAAAGCTCGGGTCGAGACGGCTCGGAACGCTGTCGGCAAAAACACGGTCGTCCGTCTTTCGAATCCTTTTTTTGTATCTGTCACAGGCCGATTTTAATATTAAAAAATCAAAACAAAAATTTCTTGTTGAGGCGATAATGATACTTGGTTCTTGAAAGGTTAAACGCTTTTTCATTTCGTTTTTTTTGTTACTGAGGACAATCGTAGAAACGAAAAACGCGCAAATGATCGTTTTCTTAAAGGTCATCGACCCCTTGGCGACCTTTGATGAATTTCGCGGTTGAATCGCGAAACGAAAGACGTGCGGACGACCGTTTTCTTAAAGTTCATTGACCCCTTGGCGACCCTCGATAAATTTCCCTGTTGAGTTGAGGAACAAAAGACGTGCAGACGAACGGTTTCTTAAAGGTCATTGACCCCTTGGCGACCGTCGATGAATTTTTCTGTTCAGTTGCGAAACAAAATACGTGCAGACGACCGGTTTCTTAAAGATCATTGACCCCTTGGCGACCTTGGATGAATGTCCCTGTTGCGAAACAAAAGACGTGCAGACAACCGGTTTCTTAAAGGTCATTGACCCCTCAGCGACCTTCGATGAATTTCGCGGTTGAGTCGCGAAACGAAAAACGTGCAGACAACCGGTTTCTTAAAGGTCATTGACCCCTCGGCGAACTTCGATGAGTTTCCCTATTGAGTCGCGAAACGAAAAGCATGCGGACAACCCCTTTCTCAAAGCTCATTGACCCCTCAGCGACCTTTGGATGAATTTCCCACCAGTATCGCGAAGCGTTGATTGAAAACGCTTCATCTCGACAATATGTGTCCGTGTGTTTCCTTCCAAACACATCAGTATCGCAGCCACACCCCAATATTCATCAGAACCCCCGACATCGACAAGATTTTTCTTTTGTTCCTCGTCGAGTCTCTCGGAAGTGTACGATAAATCGAATCGGCGAGCCTTTCCCGCCCCGTGCGCTGTCGGCGTGAATTTCGAGCCCTCCCCCGAGTAGCCCCCCCTTTTTTAGACCCCCCCCCCCCCCCCCCCCCCCCCTCCCGTCCCCGCAGTCTCATGCCGGCATTCGGATTTCGGCTTTTCCACCCTCCGTTACTGTCGATGCACATTCTCCGACGGGCCGTAGGGTGGCCCGACCCACCCCCAGATCCATCGCGTAATGGCACTCGCGATGATACACCAGAAATTCGTCGTCGTTCTCGTTTTCCGGGCTCCACGTCGGTCCCGAAGGGAGGGCAACACCGCCTAGTTGGCCAGCCGGTCGGTCGCTCGTCTCCCCCGACGAGGTTCAACCTCCCCGGTGAGCCCGCGGGAACGACGGAGAAACGCCGAGGTACCGAAATAAGAGCGAGCGAAAGAAAAGAGAGAGCCGAGAGCGCGCCGTCGTTGCGTGTGTATTTTCGAGACAGCCTCGAATTGCCGTGTGGGTGCGGATTCTTGTTAACGGTAGGGGAGTCCGTGAGTCCGTACTTGTCGCTCCGTGGACGATTGAGCGTGTGTTCAAACCCCGTCGAGTCACTCGCCGAACACGTGTGGTCGGAGTGTGTGCGTGTCACACGCGTCGCACACACGCCCGAGGACGCACGCACACCGGAACGGGCGAGTGTGTGCGAACGGGCGAACGGGCGAGTGTGTGTGGAGCGGCAACGTACGCCGTTAGCTCGTCGTTCAAGTCGCGCCGGGGTGTGGGTCTAAATGAGCGTTCCTCTATACCATTCCGCCTATGCCGGCTTCGGCTTCTGCACGGGGAAAACTCCGAGTGGGGAGCACGCGTGTGTCTTCGGTTTTGGTTTTAGTTTCGTGTCAGTCGCGGTCGCAGCCCGCACGACGATCTCTCGCTAGCGGTTTCCGCCTTTCCGATCTTCCCGCGTGCGCGGTCGCGGTCTCTGCGGTGTGATTTGTTTGTGTTGTTTGTCAACGAGCAGTGTGTCAGTGCGATCGCTTATCGGGTCCGGATGTCGACCGGACGGCGTTGACGTTGACGACGCTCAGATGACGATGAGAGCCAAATCGGTTGGGTTTGTTGGCGGATTCTGAGGGGTTTGGGTAACACCGGTTGCAGTACTGGGCCAAGGCCGGCGCGTCGGGGACGCCGAATCGGCATCGACGAGCTCATCCCCTTCGGATCGGCAACTGCGCGCGGGGTTGGAACATCCAGGAAACTCGCAGGCAACGAGCGTGCGCCATCCGCGCTTTCGTTAAGTTACCCAACCGGCCAAACGAAATAAGTTTCGTTGACTGATTCGTCGGTTGAGCTTAACCGAGCGAAACTAATTGGCCTCCTTCGGCTCCTCCGCGAGACGAAGGGCGCCTCGGAACCAAAGTTTTTCCAACTTTCGGCGAGTTCTCGAGAGGAATCGATTAAACTCCCTCCGGTCTCCATCCTCGCCTCTCGCCGCTGCGTCGGCGACGCCGAGGAGATTCGTCGAAGACGCGCCGAGCCCGGGAGATTTATCCGGTGGGGAGAGAAAAAAATATAAAAAAATTCGCGGAAACTATCGAAAGGTTGAGACACTCGGAGCCTTTGAGGAAAGACGGATAGGACGGATAGGCGAGGCGAGAGGGATGGGAAGAGTAACTGCGGAATGAGTGACGTCAAGTGCGAGTCCGAAGGCTAGTTAACCCTTTCCGGCGAGCGTCAGGTCGAAAGCGGCGTGGCAAAGAAAGAGGGTCTGGAATAGTGGAGAAGTACATAAAAAAAAGGTCGAAGGCAAATTAACATCCGGGCAAGCGGAGGAGGCGGTCGCGAGGACAAAGCGAGCAGCGGTCCGAGGAAGCGCGGAGCGCAACTCGCGGGCGGTCGTACGCGATAAAAAGAACGAAAAAAAGGAGTAACGAGAAGGAATAAAAAAAAACCCCCGAGTCATATACATTATAAAGGAGGAAGCGAGCGAGGCGGCGGTTCGTTTGGTAATGAAAAGGTTTTGGTACGGGTCGACGCGTCCGGCCTAATAACGAGCACATGTGTGGATAGCGGCGCGCTCGTGTCGCTTGTTGCTCAGACGTCTCGCTGTCGGGAATTTCGCGGGCGGAAAGCCCCCGGCTCTCGCTGAAAGGGACTCAGGAACGAGCTTCGTCAGCGCGAGAGTTAAAAGAGAAAAAAATAAAAAAAAGAGGCGAAAAAAATCAACAGGACGGAGGAGCGTCCGAGGCGAGGGAAGATCGCGGCGTTGGCCACGCGGAAGACAGAGTGGACGTGAGGAGGGAGGAAATTACGAGTTGGCGCTTTGGATTGGAAATTCGTTGCTCGAAGCGTCGACGACGCTCTTCCGCGGACGGCGAAGTCGCCCGGGACGCGAGGTGTCGAGGCGAGGAGGAAATAAATACGTAAAGCGGGCGGACGGAAAGAGGGTGGATAGAATGCCACCGTGTTCGGTGTCGAGGATCGATATTCGCCGGACGAAGAGAAGAGCCCGCAACCCTACGGAGGATCCGCTCGAGGATCGTCGCAGCCGATACCGGAGCGGCGACGGCTCAATTCGTGCTGGTGCATCCGCCGCTTCCGACGTTCAGAATTTAGCGTTTATGCCGCGAACCGCGCGCGGGAATCATCGTCGTTAAGGAGATTGCGGCGGGGATCGAGGATCCTCGCGAGTTCTCGAGGCACTCGACTCGGGAGTGTCTCGCGGCCCGGGCGTGCGGTGCACACACCGCACACGCCGAACCCCGAAGAGCAGATCGCTCGTGATCGAATGCTCGTACGTGCGAACCGGGAGATCCCGCGAGTCGTCCTCCTCCTCGTCGGCTCTGGCGCGTGCTGCTACCACTGTGCGACGGCTCGTACCCTCCGCTCCACGGCCGCCGACACCACCCGGTTTACTGCCATCGGCCCCGTATAGCTGACATCGTACCCGAGCCACTACATCGTCGGAGCTCCTCTCGAGCTGGGACCGCTCCGAGAGTAGCGTTACCCGACTCTTCGAGATGCGGCTCACGTGCTGCTTCCTGTTTCTGACGAGTTTGCTGATGCTGACGCCTCGTCGGTGCGCCAGGGCTGATGGCCCCGCCGACTTTTCGAACAAAGGTAAAGTCTCACTCTCGTACTCCGAGTCTCTTACAGTAATGGCCACTATACACCCGACGGTACATTGTACGGGAAACCTTTTTTCGATAAATGAGTCGACTCGGCTTTCGCTGCGAGGACTGTTCAGCCTTGTCTACCGGCTTCCGGTGACACAGTCCTGTGGATGTACACTATATATATGTGTATATATGTGTATATATGTGGGCTAGGGGGTTTCTCAAAAATAACTTTTTTTATTATTTTTTTTCTCAGCCCTTTTAAAGTAGAGATTTCGCTCTCAAATTGAAGCTCGCGAAAGACGGGCCCGAGCAAGAAATCCTAAGAGATGTCGAATTCTGGGTTTGTACCCAGGAAAAATTCGGCACCTTTTAAACGTAATTGTCAACAAGCGCCGTTTACGAGATATTTTTTTAGATCGAAATAAATACTTTTACGGGAGATTAACTTTTTATCGTTTTTTTATAATGAACCCGAAATATATATTCTTTTTTTGCTACCTTGTCCGATCCAAAAATGATTGAAAAATTTAGTTTTGCCCCATTGCCCCATTTTGCACCGCTCTCCCCTATTTTTTTATTTAAATAAATATATATTAAATAAATTAAGTAAATTTAAATTAAAGTAAGTATCACTTAATTTAACTATTTAAATGAAGTAAATAGTTACGTAAATGAAATAAATATTTATTTAAATCCAATAAATATTTTACTTAAACCAAATAAACGATGGCCGTCAAATAATTATTTTTCTGGGTGTGTTTCATCTGACGAGTTAATTGCAAACGGGGCCGCAATCACTTTTCCCGCGAGCATCCACTCATCGTCAGACGAATAAATTAACGAGACTCGATCAATTATAGGTGAAAAATAAATGCGTTAAAATAAAATCCAATTAGCGAGAAAACGCGAGTTTATATGCTGAACGAGTGAAATTCCCTTCCGTCATACAGTTCGTCAGAAATTCAACGGTTCGCCGGATCGGATAGTTTAAAAAAAAGGAGAAAAAAAACGAAAATCTCCGAGTAAATTCTCATTGTCTGTGGCAACGAGAGGCATTGCAGGTCGGAAGGGGATCAAGCTGCTTATAACCCGTGGGGGGAATTCCAACCGGCACCACGCCGGTGCGTCGGAATGCCCACAGATTTTTTTTCCCTCCTCTCTCCGTAAACGACGGAGATCTGGAAAGTTTCGATCGTGATAGTTTCTCGTTCCTCAAATTCCATGAAAAACAAACAGTAACTCTCGAGCATGCGACGGAGCTCTTGCCGTTCCTTGGTTATAGGAAAAAAGTCAGCAGCTGGAACGCGAGCTTCCTATTCCCGGACGGACTCCTCTCCCTTGATCTTCCATACCTCTGTGCGTCGCTCGAGGAGGCTGGAGTGGTCGACGAGTGTTACATTGTTTAAAAATTCGTTTGGACTTTCGCAAAAATATTCAATTTTTTTAAAACGTTTTTCAAAGGTGAGGTTTTTTCTTAAACGTGAAGGCACAGAGAAAAAACATCATTTGAGCCAACAAAATTTGCGCCTACGAGTGGCAAAACAAACGTCTGGTCGATCGAAAGGAATAGCTCGTTGATCAAACTAACACGCCGTCGGATCGAATGTTTCTCCAAGACGACTATTTCGCTCGGTCAAACAACCACTTTTTTTGCCTACCGTGAGCGTTCATTTTGTTGACTCAATCGATATTTTTTCTCAGTGCGGGGCAAAACGGCACAGCTGAGTGAAAATCGCCGTTGCAACTATACCGAGCGCATTAAATTACTGTGTTTCACTACACAAACGAAAATGCATGGTCAACACTGTTTAAAGCAATTGTAAATTTAATGCACAATTGTGATGAAAAATTAATGGATTTTTCAAGTGAAATGAATGTAAATTATTAGAATTAAAGTACTTTTATATTAAAACTAAAGTAAATGATAAAAAGTAAAGTATTTCTAAAGTTTTTAATATACTGCACGTTGGTTTTCGTCGACGTGGTACATGAAATTTAATATACCAGTTTATGCATAAAAACTTCCAATATCAGTGCATTAAATTTCATACCATTTTTTTTTTATGACATTCTAGACAAAAAAATATCGCCGGGGCAAAATGGGGCAGTCTCCAATTTCTTCGATATTGGCTCGGGTTGTTTCTATTGAGCGCTCACGCGTGATACGGATCATAAATATTTGTCCCTATGATCCAGTGCTTTAATCCGATTATAGCGGATGACATAACCTTCTTTTTAAAGTCGTCTATCGATTGTCACGGCCGACGAAGTGACACATCCGGGACACACGATGGTTCGGAACGAACAGCTGAGGAATGTCTGACAGACAGTCTTGGAACTCGTAGAAACGCAATTTTCTAGCTATTTTGAGATGCCCCATTTTGCCCCATCGATATATTCCGATTTTCTCGTCCGATTTGCCCCGTTCATTCGGTTTTTTTCTTTTTCAACGAATATACTCGTATTTCGACGGTAAAGTCCGTCCAAAGATTTTAATCCTCGCAGTCGATTAGCGCAAATGGAATTCTGTACCCAGAAAAATAATTTATTTGACGGGCACTCGCAAATAAATATTTATTTACATTAAATAGATATTTCTTTAAATCAAATAAATATTTATGTACATTAAATACATATTTTTTAATCGAATAAATATTTATCTAAACCAAATAAATATTTATTTGCGGGACGCTCGTCACATAAATTATTTTTCTGGCTGAGCACTTTCCCATATAGCCGACGGTTTCGAGAAACGTGTAAAATGAGGTAGGAAGACGAGGGAGTGTAACGCGATTGTCGTCGTTCTTGTAAACGTGTACCGGTACTGGCTACTTAAGTATCCAAAACGTCTGACAGTCGGTCATAGAACTCGTAGAAACGCAATTTTCCAGCTATTTCAAGATGCCCCATTTTACCTGATCGATATGTTCCGATTTTCTGGTCCGTTTTGCCCCGATAATTCGGTTTTTTTTTCTTTTTCAAAGAACATGCTCGTATTTCGATGGTTAAAGTCCGTCCAAAGATTTTAGTCCTCGCAGTCGATTAGCGCAAATGAAATGGAGCACTTTCCCGTATAGCGGATGGTTTCGAGAAACGTGGAAAATGAGGTAGGGAGACGAGAGGGTTTCACGCGATTGTCGTCGTTCTCCTAAACTTGCCTCGGTAATGGCTACTGAAGTGTCCGTTTTACCCGACGATCGAAGCCAGCACTTACCTCGGACCGGACGGAGGTTCGATACCTAAACGTCTGTCCCGTCCGACGACCGAAGACGCAAATCCCGAACGAATGTACCGCCGGGGAATTGGATCCATCGGTACGGATCGTCGTGAGTGGAAGAGTTTAATGGGTTCGAACGAGGACGATGGTTCAATTCGCTATTCCGGCGACTCCAACGATAGTCCCGAGGGGTATGCGGCTCAATCTCATTCCCCAGCTATTATCTCACCCCTCTCCTTCCGGCAACCCTTGCGAATGCGACAAGCGTGGGCTGGGCCAGACCAGACTACTGGCCGAAGGATTACAAGATTGTCCGAGAGCTTGCGACCCTGTGCAGGATCTCCCTCGGCCTATCCATCCGTAGCGCATTGATTTTTTCACACGATCGGAAGACCGTGACGCAAATTCCATCGTGTCGGAATTTCGGGACAAAAATGTTAATACCAAGAAGGAAAACTTTTTTTCCTCTTCAACCGAAAGCTTTCGTCCGTGTGCGGGCCTGAGTAGCAAGAACTCTGACGAGTTCTTGCTACTCAGGCCTATCCATCCGTAGAGCATTTATTTTTTTCGCACGATCGGAAGACCGTGACGGAAATTCGATCGTGTCGGAATTTCGGGAAAAAAATGTTAATACCAAGAAGGAAAACTTTTTTTGCTTTTTCTGCCGATAGCTTTCGTCCGTATGCAGGAACGTTGATCTACCTGGGCTGACGAGTTCTTTTCACTGAAGTTTATGTGTCCATAGAACATTGATTTATTTTTCGCACGATCGGAAGACCGTGACGGAAATTCGATCGTGTCGGAATTTCGGGGGAAAAAAGTTGATACTAAGAAGGAATACTTTTTTTTTCTTTTTCATCCGAAAGCTTTCGTCCGTGTGCGGGAACTTGGATCTCCCCAGGCCGAGGAGTTGTTTTTTTCACTCCGGTTTATCGGTCGGCAGAACATTGATTTTTTTCGCACGATCAGAATACCGTGACCAAAAGTCGATCGTCTCGGAATTTCGGGAAGATTTTTTAATACGAAGAAAAAAAACCTTTTCTTTTTATTTGTCCGAGAACTTTCGTCCGTGTGTCGGATTTCCCCACGTAGACAATTTCTTTGCATTCGCGCCCATCAGAACACCCAACGAAAATCTAACGTGTCGGAATTTCGGGAAAATTGTTCAACACCTAAAAAAAAAGTGTCTTAATTTAATTTTTCTCTGAAATGTCCGGAGCGCCCTCGAGTGCCGATAACAGATTTCCCTCGCCAGTGAGATCGAGGCTCGGTCCAGCGTCGCGAGTTTTTCCGCGAGAACTCGATTACCGTCGCATTAGTGAAAAATGATAAAGCGTCCCAACCTCCCGACCGGAGAAATTATTGAATTTTCCTCGCGCCGCTTCGCCGGTCCCGCTCAGATTCCTCGCCGACGGCGCGCGGCACGCTCGGCCTCTCTCGAACGGGCGTTAAAGATAATTGGCCGGAGCGTCGAAACGTCGTTGCATATTTCCACAATTTCTCGACACCCGGAGCGAACGCGGAGCTCCCCGTACACCTGCTTCGGAGGTATCGATGAGAAGAGTGCTATAACGGGAGCGTGTCACTTATTCCACCGAGACGCACGAGACGCGGAGAAAGCCTCGCGGCGCCGGGAATACACCCGGCCCGAAGACGCTCCGCTGACGAGCCCGACTCGAGGGAAACGCGTCCATCGAAAATAGGAATCGCGAATAGCGCGGGAGCGAGTCAACGCGCGCCTCTCGCTCCCCGCGGGAACCGCGGATAATTCGGGAATACACATATACGTATACTATATGTATAGCCGAGAGCGGAGAGTTACGATCCCCTTCCGTCGGATCTATCCTCGTGACTTTTAGCCAAGCAAATCTAGCCTGCCATACGCGAGATAGAGCTTTGATCCGTCCATAGAAACTCCCGTGAAATTCCCGCCCGATCATCTCGAAATAGCGACCACACTGATACTTTGATCCTCAAACCCACGCGGTTGTCGCGAAAAAAAAGACACCGCAGCGAACATTGAATTTTTATATCCACGCGATAAAGGTCAATTTACAACCGGCGGAACTCGTCCGTATCTACTTTGAGCAGACTTCGAGTTACTGCGCTTAAAACGATGGAGCGCTGCCGGCTAATGGTGATCAATGGATAATGGGTGCTATACTTGATTCGCGAACGCTATGAAAAATGGGACTCTTAGATTCACTGAGATTTATTTTTGATGGATTTTTGATTCATGAAAAATTCCGGTGAATTGGTGGAATGGAAATTTGGGCAGGGACGGTGAAATAAATATTCTGTTGGCCGATAAAAATATTTTAATGCCTAAACAATTGTTGTAGTAAAAGAGATTTATTGGCAATGATATTTATAGTTATCTTCTTATATTAATATTATACCTAATGATAATTTTCCTTTAATCTGAGATTTTCTTTGGTATTTGGAAGTTTTTTTTCATTCCTTAGTTTAAGATTAAAAGATTTGTAGATTTTATTTCGTGATTCTTTCGTTGGCCATTAATTCTAATCATTAATAAATTTGGTTTATGAGATATTTATGTTTGAGTGTAACATGTTGAAGCGACTTAATATTATCGGTTTGGTTTACGGCCCCTCAAAAATGTTTTAGTGAAATCATCCAAAATATTGTTGAACTAACCGATCTTTTGGCTGGACCAAGTAAATATTTATTTGAACGTTCCGGCCCGAATCTTTGGCTGATTTAACCGTATTTTTTTATCAGTGAATTTTTCCCTCGGATGTTAAAATTTTTAATCTTGGAATTTTACTCTCCCCTCCCATGTGCGAATCTATAAAGGGGAGGTTGAGGCTGAGTGGACAATCGGGCCTCGAAATAGATATTGCGAACATTCTTGCTAAATTTAATAACCGGTCCAATTTGCCCACTCTCCCCACTCCGCCACGGTACCTAAACTATGTATTCGTACAGATTTGCAATTTCGTCGTCGAAGAAAGTTTCATAGTCGTTAACTTTTAGAAATATTTGTCATCAACAACACGATAATACGATACTACGAACTCACAAAGGTGTGGTATTTCGACGTTGAAGAAACTTTGGTCATCGCTAATGTTTCGAAATTTTCCTTCTCGACGATCCAATATTGCGATCTTTGGACCTCGCAGAGATCTCGTATTTCTTCGTTAAACATAGTTTCATCATGGCTAATTTTGACAAATTTCCCTTCTCAACGAGGCAATAAGGCGATTCTACGAACTCGTAGAGATCTCGTGTTTCTTCGTCAAACATAGTTTCATCATCGCTAATTTTTACAAATATTCGTCCTCGACAATACGATAAGGCGATACCACGAACTCGTAGCGATCTGGTAGTTCGTCGTTGATCAAACTTTCATCGTCGCTAATTTTTTCAAATTTTCGATTCGGCAATACGATAAGGCGAAACCGAAGGAACACGTGGAGATAATGTCGCCCTTGACCAAACGTTCATCGTAGCAAATTTTTCCGAATTTTCGGCTCGGCGATGCAATAAGCCGAATCCACGAACTCGTAGAGGTCTCGTATTTCGTCGTTGAACAAATTTTCATCTCCCGCAGTCATACTCTTAAATACTATTGAAGTGGTCCCTAAAGTCCTCGAATACTGCAAGACGATACAATTATAGTAACACCTGTAACACCAGCACCAAAAGTGCGAAACTCTAGCACCAAACGTGACAAAAATCTACGGTTTGTAACCGACGTAGTTACCTACACATTCTTCCAATTTTTTGTAAACAAATGTAACCTGTTCGCATTGTACACTTCATCCCTAATAACCTCGGTAGTTGCATCCAGAAAAAAAATTATTTGACGGCCACCGTTTATTGAGATTAAGTAAAATATTTCTTTGATTTAAATAAATATTTATTTAAATTAAGTAAATAGTTACTTCAATGAAATAAATATTGGTATTGGTGTGTTTATTATGCCCTAGTTGTACTATGGGTCAATATGAATAATTACAGTAAGAATATAATATAAGAATATAAGAATATAATAATTATGGAAGAGTAGTAGTAACATAGTTTGGATACAGAGTGAAATGTTAAAATTGTAGTGATGACGCTTACTGATCTATTAATCTATTAGTAATGTAATCTAATCTCTTTCTTCATCCGATAGCTCTTGATAAATATTGATTTGATTTAAATAGTTATTTAAATCAAATAAATATTTTACTCAATCTTAAGAAACGGTGTCCGTCAAATAATTTTTTTTTCTGGGTGTGATGCGACATTAAATAAAATAATGTAAAAAAAAGTTCATTATCGCTAATTTTTCCAAACTTTCGGCTCGGCGATACGACAAGGCGATAGCCCGAACACGTAGATATCCGGTACTTCATCGTTGAGCAAACTTTCAACGTGGCTAATTTTTTTCAAATTTTCGTCTCAGCGATACGATAAGATAGCAGAAATATCGCGCGCCAATCCGGCGCGCTATCTCTTCCGCGCCGTAGAGCCCAAAGTGCCGCCAGGACCGTTCTATAGGTAACGGACGACAGTGTCCTCCTCACCGAGGAGTTGCTTCCTCCGGTGAAATCGGGGAGGGCGGAGGAGGGCGCGATATACGTGTTCGTCGTCGATGTCGCCGGAGGAATTCGAGGGAATGCGAGAGATCGTTGCTGGAGCACTCCCCGTCCCGCTCGCGCGTCTGGAGTCGCCGAGGGAACTCGCGAGGTATTTAAAGCGAATAACTCGGGGGGGCTCCGCGTCTCGCCTCTCTCGAAATATCCACTTTAAACTTATTGTGTTCTCCCCGCCCCGGGCATCAGTCCGCACGCTTTCGTTCTGTCTCTCGTCCGCCCTCTTCCCTCGACCGGCTCGCGCCTCGATCCCTTCGGCGATCGGCCGACGGCGAACGAGAGCCAGCGATGTATAGACGAGAAACATCCTCCTCCATTAAAGGAATTAAAAAAAGAGATACGAAAAAAACTCAAGAAATTGCCAAGAACGCAAATGCCAGAGGAAACGAAGAGAAAAAAAAACAACGAAAAAAGATCGGTAATAAATTCAGGAGCCATTAGCCGCGTTATTCTGGATTCCCGCTCTCGAATTATACCCCGAGAGCTTCGGGCGAATAACGAGCTAAGAAGGGAGCAACCTTGACACGCCAAAGGAGAGCGACCGAGGAATCGCCGCGCGGTAGCGCATAAGGCGCAAGTTTTCTCGGAACTCGCTCACTCTCTCTGAGAGATCGTCAAGCTTCGCTCATCGTGCTCCTCCTTGTGTCACGTGTTCACGGTACTCTCTCTCTAGCCTCCAGTCCCTCGTCTCCTGTTTTGCCCCTCGTAAAGCATCACCCGTTTGACGCTAACTAAGTGGACGGTCGCGCAGTGCCGATTCTCGGAACGATTTGTACAGTAGAATCGAAATAAACCATAAACGTAGATTCCAAAAAAAAAGGTCAAGAAGTGCCGATCACTATTATGCTTGCAGGGTAGTATTTGAGTTGCATCCCCATCGAAAACGGGTCTTCTCCCTTCTCAGCAACCTTGACACGCCAAAGAAGAGCGACCGAGGAGAAATCGCCGCGCGGTAGCGCATAAGGCGCAACTTTTCTCAGAACTCGCTCATCGTGCTCTTCCTTGTGTCACGTCTTCACGGTACTCTCTCTCTAGCCTCCAGTCCCTCATCTGCAGTTTTTGCCCCTCGTAAAGCATCACCCGTTTGACGCTAACAACGTGGACGGCCGCGCAGTGCCGATTCTCGGAACGATCTGCCCAGTAGAATCGAAATAAACCATAAACGTAGATTCCAAAAAAAGGACGAAAAGTGCCGATCACTATTATGTTTGCAGGGTAGTATTTGAGTTGCTTCCCCATCGGAAACGGGTCTTCTCCCTTCTTAGCAACTTTGACACGCCAAAGGAGAGCGGCCGAGGAGGAATCGGAATTCGCTCTCTCTGGGAGATCGTGAAGCTTCGCTCATCGTGCTCTTCCTTGTGTCACGTGTTCACGATACTCTCTCGCCTCCAGTCCCTCATCTGCAGTTTTTGCCCCTCATAAAGCATCGCCCGTTTGACGCTAACTACGTGGCCGGTCGCGCAGTGCCGATTCCGGGAACGATCTGCACAGTAGAATCGAAATAAACCATAAACGCAGATTCCACAAAAAAAAAGGACGAAAAGTGCCGATCACTATTATGTTTGCAGGGTAGTATTTGAGTTGCATCCGCATCGGAAACGGGTCTTCTCGATGATCACCGTTGGGCAACAGCGCTGCATAGAGAACAGGCGGAGGATGCGGGTGAGAAACCCGTACCGGCTGCTCGTGACGCTCGTCATTGTTGAGTATAAAAAAAATAGTAAAAGTAGTTCACCCACCGTGACAATGGAGTGGATGATAGAGAGAACGCGTATCGGTAATGACTATTGCAGTGCTCTGCGAGCAGGATGGAGCGAATAGGCTGGTATAAAGGACGTGTAGGAAGCTCCATCGCGTAATGCTGAATCGGGCTTTATACATAGTGTGCGTACACACATACATGCATGCACGTGTGTGTACGGAGGAGGCTGGAGATATAGCGCGCGAGCAGAAGCGTTCAGATCTGCATCACAATTCCACAATCAGCATTAAACCAGCCGTGCTTGTCGCAGATGCGGAGAGCGAAGGGAGGCGACCGGTGGACTGGGTGATCTGACCGAACCACTGGGTTTCTTGCTTCCACGTTTGGCTCCACTCACTCACGCCATCAGCGCAGGTAGCGATAATTGTGGTACCGAACTGGTCACAATGGGACGGGACAGAATGGCCCGGGTATTGGATGGAATGGAAGGATACAGGGACAGAGATCAGAGGATTCGCGATGACGGTATAGGCGGGTGTCGTCCTTCCGCCGGCCGTTGAGCATACCTGACGACCGACCCGTTTTGCCCGGACCAGCATCCACCTTCCGCAATTTCGCTGTGCGGCCGCTGGTTCATGAATCGAAACTACGGTCGGCTATCCGGGCCCGGTGTCTTGCGTGAGCCGGCATCGCTGCGAAGCTCGTTCTGACCGGAGTTCCAACTGCCTCGCGTTCAACGCCGAGGATCTCGCACGCCCAATGACGGCAACTTTGCTCTCACGGATATTCGATTTATCTGGATGGTGATTTCTTTTTTTTTTTGTTCGTTGGTTTCGTGGAAACTGATTACAATTTGAGAAATACGCGATGTTATCCGACTCTGCGGCTCTGGAAGGAATTTATACCCCGCATTCCGTCTCAGCCGCTGCCGAACTCGTATATCATCCCTTCCGCACGCACGAATTCACGATAAAAGTTTCGAATGGGAATTTCGCAGATCGCAGTTATATTGGAGTTTGCGTTTGCAAGGAGCTTTCCAAATGGATTTCTATACTTATCTCGTACGTGTAGGGATTGTGGACTTTCGTACTATCTTTCATTCCGTGCATGAATGGCACATCCAGTGCTCGGTCCAAGTTGACGGAGAACGGGAGACGGAGCCGTATCGACGGGAGGGCGGTCCATCGAGAATCCGGGAAGGTTGAGGTCGCGATGATGGGAATGGAGGAAGTGCAGTCTCATTGACGAGCGGTATCTCGAGAAAAATGTGACCGTCAACCTTTCTTTTTGAAATTCCACCGTAGACGACGGAACTGAAGAGGAACGAGAGAAGCGAAGTGGATTCTTCGAATAAAACGAGAACCGGGGTCTCGCCTTTCGTGAACCGGTGAATTTACGAGGGGCGGGTCGGTGTACGGAGGAACAGGCGAGGCGTAAACTTCGCTGTTCCTCTTCGAGCGACGATATCTCCGTCCAATAGCCCGTTGACTCGCTGAGAGACGCAAACGGAGGGTTCGCCGATTCGAATGATTTGAAGTATAATTTCGCGGGGGCAAGTTATTCGCTCGTGCGAGCTGTGTGTTTCCGGGCAAGTCTCCCAGGTGAGATTGCAAAGAAATTTTTCAAGTTTTCTTGCGTGACGTCACTTCAGGCTTAAAAGTGAGATTTTCGGAAGCGATGAACGGTGAGTCTACAATCGGTGGGTTGCCGATTTTCGACAAATGTTTGGTCGATTATTAACACACCAACCGTTGGTTCGCTGATTTAAGGCCAATTCTCGGCCTCTACTAACCGATCGATGGTCTGCCAATTTTAGGCCAATGTTCAGCCGCAAATTGACTCGTCAATTGTTGTTCTGTTAATGTGAGAACAACATTGGGCCATCAATAAACGGCTTTCGTCGCTAAATGGCGTCAACCCAAGTTATTTCTCGCAAGCGAAAGTGTACCTACATTGAGAACCAATTATCGGCCAATCCTCTTGATCGACCCTGGGCCAATGTTGGCTGCCAATATTGGCCATCAGTTATCATCCACGCCTCCCTCGATGATCGAGTGAAATTCAAATGCCAATATTGGCAACATGGAAGCCCAACTTAGCCCGACCATTGGCCACATCCGATCACGCTACATTCCTATGTAGCGTGATCGGATGTGGCCAATGGTCTGAATGCTGTATAGCAGAAAGCCATATCGGACCTTCATAGCCAGACCGAAGCGGTCTTCCTAGACCGCTTCGCTCTGGCTATGAAGGTCCGATATGGCTTTGTGCTGTACAGCATTCAGTCCAGAGCCACCGACGTTCCGTTTTTCCACTAACGGCCTAATCCCACTTGGGTTAATTCTTCGCTTATCGCGCTTCCGTTCGCGATTTTACTTGTTCTCTGTTTATTATTCCGCCGGGACACCTGGCAAGATCCGGGCGGTTAATTATATTCATACTTGACACTCGTCGACATCGTAAATAACCGGGTCGTTATTGCGCGGCAACCTCGCCATAGACAGTGCATCGCCCAGAACGCTTTTGCGCGGCCCCGGTTCGTCGTATAATTAAGCAGCCCGACGGCTTATGGTGTAATCCCAGGGAAACTTAGCTCGGTAGGCGGGCACGGGGATGCTCCGGGATGAAATATGTCCTGGTCGACGAGATATAACACCTAGTATAACCCGGGCCACATGCACAATGAAGAGGATGCCCGTCGAGTGTGCTGTTTCACGCTCGTTCTCATTCGCTTCACTTGCATGGTCTCAAGCCGCAACGGTAAAGAGACGAAGAAAGTACGGTTCCGCCAAACAAGAATAGAGCGTACCTGTCTCCGCATACCATTACGCACGCCCCGGCCCGGGAATCGAAACGTCAAGTCGCGTCTCAACCGCCACTCGCGAACCGGCAAGCCTGACATGAACGCTGGAAAAACTTATGACCACTCAGCATTCTGTCATTCCGGATGACACGCGTTACACCCAAATGGTGCATTTTCTGTCTCAGCGAAGGTTTGTTATTTTTATTACAATCGTCAAGTTTTTTTTTTTTTTCAAGTACAATCGCGGAAGGATTTAAATGGATTACTTTGTACCATAACCCGTTTCGCGTCGGCCCGAGTGCAGAGCTTGACCGGAGTCAGGTAGAATTTCTCACTGCTCCGGAATTTCACGTAGAGTCCTATTTATCTTCGTCTCGTCGCGCAGGTCGCGCGATCTCCCGCCCTCTCGCCCTCGTTCACCAGAATTTCCGCGCTATAACTCGAAGCACTGTACAACAGTTGCGAGATTGGAACACCCTCGCGCGGCCGATGTCCGCACGGCCCTTCGACCATCGATCCTCCTACATGGCAACTTGTAACGTGTACGAGGAAGTGAGAGAAATAATGTCGTTCTGGAGACAGGTGGATCCAACTATAAAGGTTTAACGCGCGCTTCAACGCTATTTTGCGCGGCAGAGGGGGGAGGGGGGGGGGGGTGAATAATAAAACAATACCCCATAGTGGCGCGAAGGTCTAGACAAATCATCGATAAAATTACCATACAAAACGGTCAAGCATCCGCCTATGGGAGAATCTTCCGAACCTCCTCCGTTCCCTTATTTTTCTTTCTCTCGACGGAGCACGGGAACTTATCTCATCTCATTTCCAAACCCGCTCTCGTTCACAATCATCCATTCTCCGTGGCTATCCCTTCCCTCTGCTCAACAGCCTCTGCCTCGTGAATCTCCGGTTTTTTTTCCACCCTTACTCGGGCGATAACAGGCTATGTAAGAAGAACCTTTAAGGAGGGAAAATTGCAAGTACTTCTTGATGGTGTAAAAATCTGAAAAAAATCATGTATACTAAAGGTACTGAGAAGATTCATTTTGCATAATAATAATTGTAAAATTTTATTAACAAGTGCATCAAAAAATTCATTGGTTAACAAATTACCCGGCAACAAAACTTTTTTTTTTTATAAAAATGATTCGTGTAGTTTTCTGAATACGTATGAACTTTTTCAGATTTTTAAGTAATCGTTGGTTTTTTTTATAGAACAAAAATCAACGATTACTTAAAAATCTGAAAAAATTCATACGTATTCAGAAAAATAAACGAATAATTTTCATAAAAAAAAAAATTGTGGCCGCGTAATTTGTTAACCAATTAACTTTTTGATGAATTTGTTAATAAAATGTTGCAATTATTATTATGCAAAATTAATCTTCTCAGTACCTTTAGTATACATGATTTTTTTCAGATTTTTACAC
>JAPYZC010001692.1:0-17691 GCA_030522665.1 Ichneumoninae sp. A BG-2022a | reverse complement strand
TTCTTGCACTCCGGCGCGCGAGCCTCCCGCGAGCGGGAGATGGAGCGGGTGAGGGTTATCCGAGATAGTGAGAAGCGCACACAAACGCGACGTCGCCGGGTGGTCGTCGGGGGGTGGCGGGGGTGGTGGGGGTTGGTTTAGAGAGAGGATAACGCGGAGAGCGCGAGAGCGCCTGCCCGTTCCCTCGTGAGACGGAGGACTCCAGGCAACGAACGTGCGTTTTCTCCAGACTGCCTCCGGTGAGCGGCGCTGCTCGTCGTGGTGGTGGTTGCCGCTGGAGAACGGAAAGAGCCTGTGCCTCCGTCCGTCTCGGTCCCTCGGCCGCTGTGCCACTGCGACGGGAATCAATACCCAGGGTTGAACGTCGAGAGGCGGTGGTGGTGGGCACGCATCAGAGGGTTACGAGGATGAAGGGGTTGCTTCGCCCTCCTCCGACACCCTCCGGCCGCCCCTCGCACCGTCCCCTCCGCTGAGGGCGCTCAGCGGCGCTGGGGGTTGGAAACCCCCCCTCCACCTTCCGTTTTCCTGACTCTTGCCCCCCCCCACTTTCCGCCTCCTCCGCTCTTCTCTGCCTCCGTTTGGAGATTTGTGACCGGTGATTTTTTGGTCCTGTGACCGTCGGCTGAACGTCATATGACGGACCAAAAAATTACACAAAATATGGCGCTCGCTGAAGCTCGACGAGACGGCGAATACTAATCGCCACCATTTTCGAACGCCGAGCGGCGCGGGAGAATTGTATTGTTTAAACGTGGACTTTATATAGTTTGGTAATCGTGAGAGATGTTTGAACATGTTATTCTGTTAGTGTGCTTGCTGAAGGAGACGGCAAAATACCTCATTATCGCCATTTCCCAACGACAAGTTATTTAAATTTAAAGTTTCTATAGTTTGTTAATCGTAAGAGATGTTTACCGTGTTGTTCAGACTGATCGTAATACAAAAGAATTGGACGATGTACAAATTACGCGCACTTTAATGATATTTTGATTATTCGAATTGTTTCGATTATTCAAATCGAAAAAAAAATCACGGTCATTGTACATCTTTGTGGTACACAGTGAAAAATAATTTCGTAAGATCTGAATGCAAGGTTTCGAAAAAATTATTTTGTTCAGTAAGTCTCAAATCTCATGTGTTCAGGTTTGAATATTACAAACCTGCCTTTTATTTCTCGTGCAATTAAAAATGTTAGTTTGCAAAACTGGAAAATTACCAAATAAAAAATTCCGCACGTTTGTGAACGATAAGTTGTAAAAAGTACAAACTTCTGTTATTGTATAGTTTGACCATATTTCTCACGCTTTGTAAAAATGACGATAGATTCGAGAAATACCAAAATGACGGTCTTTTGACCGTCAATTGACGTAATCGAGAAATGACCGTCATTGCACATCTCTGCCTCCGTTCTCCGCTTCTCCGCTTCCAACACCGCCCCCCGCCGCTCATCCCCTCCATGCGCCCAGCGGGGCTGGGGGTTGACGCTGGTACCGTTTTCCACCCCCCCCCCCGTCTTCCTGCCTTCTGCCCCCTCGCGCCCCTCCGTTCTTCTCTCCGGCATTCTCTGCCTCCGTTCGCCGCTTCTCGGCCCCCCTCGCCGCCCCCCGCGGAACATCCCTTCCAGTTCGGGCGCTTCGCTCCGTCTTCCTGCCTTTTGCCCTCACCCCCCCTCCCCCCCTCGCTTCCTCCGTTCTTCTCTCCGGCATTCTCCGCTTCTCCGCTTTCCGCGCCGCCCCTCTTCGCGGCCCCCCGCGGCGCATTCCCGCTCGGCGGCCCCGCGAAGCTGGTAGCGCTTTCGACCCCCTCGCCCCCTCTTCCTGCCTTTTGCCCTCGCGCTCTCCCCCCTTTTGCTTCCTCCGTTCTTCTCTCCGGCATTCTCTTCCTCCGCCTCTCCGCTGCTCTTCGACGAGCGACGAACCAACCCCCCCACTCCGATCGCCGGAACAGGCGACTCGGGGGTTGCACGGCCGCCGTGAGGGGCAGAGGGGGGCGGAGGGGGAGGGGGATTGTATGCTGAAAATTGCGCACGGCTCGGGGGGGCGCGGAGCGGGGGATACAAAGAACGCTGCGGGATACTTCCATTGCCGATGTACAGCATGAAGTTGTAGCGGTTCGAGGCGGAATATGTATGGAAGGAAAATGCGACGACGTCGGGGCCTCGCTTATGCAAGGGCACTATAGTATAGCGAGCTTCTGTGCGGAACGGCCGTTCGGGGTGGGTTAGCAATTTTTGGTACATCGGCTCAGCGGCTCGGCATTCGAGAGTGGAATGGAATTTTTACTTCATGGATTCTTTCGTTTCGATTCACTTTCGCTTCTTGCCCTCTCGCGATGACTTTCTTATTTTTTTATTCGATTTTGTTTCATTTATTTATTGGATTTCGTTTCACTTTTTTAATTTTCATTTTTTGATTGGATTTTATTTATTTTTTTGTTTTTTGCTTATTGATTTGATTTTCATGTTTTTTTTACACTCGAAAAAAATATCATTGATTCAAGTAAAATCTGCTTGCGGGCTGCCAAAGAAGAAAAAAAGTTGTTTCAATTCTACTGTGAATTCGTACAATTTCAGACCGGATTCAACCGATAACATGTCACCTTGACAGTCTTGCTGTCGTTGTTTCAATATCGTACGGAATTGTGAGAATTGAAAATAAAATTGAAACAAACGTGCAAGCAAATTTTTTTTCAGTGTAGTTTCTTGGTCTGGGAGTTTGGGATTTCGCGACGGGTCTCTGTAGTCGGGTCGTGGATTATTTATCAATTTTCGGGAGCAAAAGTTTTCGCGTGACGCGAATGCATCAGCCGCGATCCGCATTGCTCCCGGCATGAACGAGCGGAGATCGAGTGGAAATTTAAATAAAAATTCTTTTCCATCTCGACCGGAAACGCATGTAGGTGTTCGAGCATTCGCAACACGATGCTCGCCCATAATTGGTTCGTGGAAGTCGCCACAAATAAAATTACAGCGAGGGATGCGCACTTCAAGTGCACATTCACGAATGGAGAAATATTGTTTCGAGATCCCTTCTTTTACACCATTTAAAATTTTTTAACACCATTAAAAAAAACTTTTTCGTCATAGACACACTGCAAAAAAAATTCGTATGAAATTTAATGTACCAGACTGGAAGTTTTTTGGCAAAAACTGATATATTAAGTGTCACGTACAATTGTGATGAAAAATTAACGTCCAGTGTATTAAAAATATTGGAAATACTTCATACTTAATAATGTACTTTAATTTCAATGAAAAAGAATATTGATTTTTCATCACAAATGCACATTAAATTTAATGTAGCAGTTTTTGCATAAAAACTTCCAGTCCGGCGCATTAAATTTGCAATTTTTTTGTACAGTGCAGTCACAATGACGTATTTGTTTTTTTTTCAAGCGCGTGCGATCCATGCTGACGACAAAATCGCGATAGGTATATCCCAGGTAGGGAGCTCAGGTTCTCGCCACGGCGAACTAATCTCGATCCAGAGACGTGTATTTTATGCGCATGCACCTGTTGGCAGCCGGGCAAGCACAACCGCGGAAGCACATTCGCTCGGTCTTGCAGCTCGCTCTAGAACGCTATATCGCGAAATAATGCAGACCGTACATCATTCTACGCTGCCATAAATACTGGATTATATCGTATGAAACGTATATCGCTCGCACTCGCGGCGACGATGAAAAATAAGAAAAATTAAAAAGCTCAAACGGCTTCGAAAGTGCATTAGGAGAGCGCCGGCTTGGCAGCCGGCGCTAAAATACACGGAGATGCAACGAAACGATGTTGCAGCTCATCTCGCAACACTGTCGGAAGAGCTTCGCGAGGAATTTGCCCCGCTGAAGAAAAAAAAAAATTATACGCGAAAACATATTTTTCATATATTGAAGATACACTCTAAAACAGATATTTATATAAAATTTGTTTGATAATTAATGACCGGTACTGGAACGCTTTTTTACATGAACTATTTCTGAAATTTCAAGCATTAGCAATTTTACAGTAATTCTTCATTTTTAATGAACATTTTTTGAAAATTTCAGACACAAGATTTGTAATTTTAAGATATGGTATTTTTATTTTCCGAAAAAGTATATTAATGTTCAGTCAATGCAAGCAAATTTCAAGCTCCAGTACGATTAACTTAAAATTTATTTTTACAGTGCACTTTTCACGAAAAATATTTATACACATCACATTATATGAGACATATTTGACCAATGTATCCGAATTAATTTATGCGGAAATAAATTTGATATTACGAAATATCAATTTAATTATATTAATCATAAATGAAAAATATATTTTTCGCAAATTCCTTTCTCGGCTTCGCTCGAAGTCCAAAAAACTGTACCAAATTATTTCCCCGCGAAGTTCGAACTGCCGTCGATACTCAGAAGTCAATCGTCATTCCCTCGGTCCTTCTCTCAACCGGAAATTAAATACGAAAAGTGGGACAATCTCCCTCGATACCGGCTGAAAGTGCAAACATAAAAAGTTTCACTTTTGACTCTTTTAATTAAATTTTTTTCACAATTCCCCTTCAATGGCGCTCCGAGCTTTGCGACTAAAGGACGTGCAGTTTTTATCGATCAGCTCAACATAAAATTGAACTGGGCATCGAACGCCCCATACGACCTGCACTTTTCGTTTCGCATATCCTAATGCATGAAATACTCGATGCAAAAACCAAGAAAAAATAAAATAAAATAAAAAATAAATGAAAAAAGTTGGTGCCTTATGCACAACATTCCGTCAAAGGGTTGGCACGAGATGCGCGCATCGGGTGCCACCGGCGAAGAAGCGACGGCTACAAACGAATTGCGAACGCGAAGCAGGGTCAGTAGGTTATCGATGTTCGCGAACGGACGCGAGGGTGGCCTTCCCACCGCGTTAGCCGCTGTAAAAATAGATTTGTGCACGAGCTCGTCTCTCGTACGTAAACACATACGTATATACCGGCATGCGCGACGTTGCGGTACGAGCGATCTTGGAGATAGTCCCGCGGGTGCGCCCTTCGTCTGGGAAATGTATCGGCGGACAAATTCGCTATATCCGTTCCCCGATAATCGAACGGAATGGCAAATAATTATTTTCCACTTACGAGGCCGATGGAAATTCTCTGAGGCGGTCAACGCGACACAATGAGTCGATCGAGTACCGAGATAAAAAAAATAAAGTGAAGTAAAGGGAAGTAAAGAGTGCTTGATGTAAAAAAAAATATTATGACGATGAATTTAAAGAAAAATGACTCGGGCGATGTCGAGAAAACTTGGGGAATATTTTTAGGCATTTTTTTTTTTTATCATTTTTATTCGATCTTGGGAATTTTTTATTCGGACCGTGAGAGTGGAAATTAAATCGACGTCGCGTAGCGTTCTTCGATAATTGAGCTGAGTGGCAAATAATTGTTTTCCACGTACGAGGCTGATGGAAATTCTTTGGGCAGTCCTTGCGACGCAATAAAGTCGATCGGGTACGATGATTAAAAAAAAAATTGGACACGTTTCGAAGAAGAAACTCGCGTGAAATAAAGTGAATCAGAATTAAAGAGATTAAAAATATTTAAAGGATAAATTTACAGAAAAATCAATCAGGCCACGCCGACAAATTTGTATTTTTTTTTTTTTGTAGTCGAAATTAAATTGTCTTGACGTAGCATTCTTCGATAATTGAACTGAGTGTCAAATAATTGTTTTCCACGTACGAGGCTAATGGAAATTCTCTGAG
The DNA here is from genome assembly GCA_030522665.1 of Ichneumoninae sp. A BG-2022a. Classification (NCBI taxonomy): domain Eukaryota; kingdom Metazoa; phylum Arthropoda; class Insecta; order Hymenoptera; family Ichneumonidae; species Ichneumoninae sp. A BG-2022a. The sequence goes on along the minus strand of JAPYZC010001692.1, from coordinate 11,963 downwards.
TCAGACCTTGCGACACGATAAGGTCGATCGCGTGCTGAGATAAAAAACTGTACACGTTTCGAAGAAACTAATGTGAAATAAAGTGGAGCAAGATTGGAAAGATAAAAAATATTAAAACAACGAATTTAGAGAAAAATCACTCAGGCGACGCCGACAAAACTAGGGGAATATTTTTACGCTATTTTATTGTTTATTCAAATTTGTATTTGTTCGATCGTAATAATTTTTATCCGGACCGGGGGAATGGAAATTAAATCGACGTCACGTACCACTTGTTATTGACCTCGCTGTAGACCTTATTGAATATTTATGATGGCTCAACGTCAAGGACAAAAATGTCAAGGACGAGACTTCGTGCTTTTGCATACAAAAGTACGCACGTCATCCTCTTTGATATATCCCACTTTGTCAGACTTTTCCTACCGATTTGTCAGACATTATTTTATCGGACTTTTTCTACTTAATGTTCAAATTTTATCTGCTGATTTGTTGGAACCTATTTTTTCAGATTTTTCTACTGATTTGTCAGACTTTATTCTATCAGACTTTTTCTACTCATTTGTCAGACTCTATTTTATCAAACTTTTTCGACGGAGTTGTCAGGCACTATGTTTTCAGACCTTTTGTCCTGATTTGTTAGACACAATTTTTCAGAATTGTTCTATTGATTTCCCAAACACCATTTCAGACCTTTTCTACCGATGTGCCAGACACTATTTTTTTTAACTAGTAAAAAATAATATTTTAGCGATGTATAAAATTATGTTTAATGCATTGGCGTTAATATCTGTTCTAGTAGTTATTTGTGATAAATCTTTGTCATTATTTGCCTACGGAGCAATAAAAATGTATTAAAAAAAGGAAACTCGTATTTGCAGTGTGAGAATATTCTCGTGAAGACTGAAAAAAATATTTTTCGACTCGCGAAATATTTCGCTGGATATATATTTTTTTTTCATTTTCATTATCTTGTCGTGCCGGATGGAGGTTGCTCGTGCGGAGCTACTAGCCAGTTCGTCGCGCGCGCTTTAGATCCCAAATGGATATTCAAAAAGGAGATGCAAGAGAAATCCCTTCAAAGCGGCGGTGCCACGACTCGAGTAAAAATGTAGCTGGGCGCTCTGGTTCCAACACTCTGGCTCGTCGGATTCACATTCTAGTGCTACGTTCGTACTTAAAACAAAACAAAAAAGCGGCAGTCGTCTGCCGCTTGCTCTCTTTCTCCCTTGAGGCGCGCGTACTTCTTACATTTTTTTTCTTTTTTTTTCACCTCAATTGACGATGCACGGAACGGTCTCGCGAATTCAACCGGCTGCGCAACGATCGGTGAATGCATCGCGCGTATCGTTAAACCTACGGTATAGAGAAAATTCCAACGAGGTAACGCGGTTTTTTTCACATAGTTTTCATGAATTTCTCTCCGTATCTCGCTGGCCGCTTTTTCGAGATCACGGGAATTCAAAAGTTTATGTATAAAAAATGTATATATATATATATATATATATATATTTGCAATATTTATTACGGAAACGCTTCAAGCGAGTAATTTTTTTCGCAAAAAAGGCAAAGACGATATAATCACTTAATTCAAGTCGCAGAGTAATCATTTTTATACGGCTGCATAATTTTTCTTTATCGTCGATCAGCCGGATCCAAAAAATGATTTCCTTGAATTTTTGTTCAATTTAATTAAGAAATAATTTCTGTGTGGCTTCGAATAAAAATTTTCGCGAAATTTCGCAAAAGCAAAATAATACATTTTTGGGGACTTCGATAAATATAAAAAATCGACTCTGTGAAAGGCCGAAAAACTTGGGCGACAAAACCAACCGAGCGAAGTGTCAAAGAATTTGGTCTGAGACGGTTCAATGGGACGTGCTTAAATTTTTGTTGATTTAAAAAAATATATGTAACATCTTCAACCGATCAGGCTTATAGTTGAATTTACCGTCGAAAATTCAACTCTGCGAAAGGCCGAGAAACTTGGGCGACAAAACCAACGGAGCGAAGAGGCAAAGAATTTCGTCTGAGACCTCCCACCCGGTAAAAATCAGGGGATTCCCGGGTGGCGCGCACGGCTCAATGGGATCTTGATATTCAAGTGATAAGGTCAACAGGCACTTCGGCCACACTCACCTCGGAAGATGTCAAGTAGCAGAGCCTCGAGTCTGTGCTCTCCAGTGATGCTTGTTGCACGATTCCGTACCTGCCGTCTCGGTCGGACATGTAGTCCGATCTCACGCTGTCCTGTCTGTCAAAGGTGCCTCTGAAAGCAGCCAAAGAGACGCACACGGTTGTGAGAGCTTTCCTAGCGTTTATCGACGTCCGCCTTTCGCCTCCCTCACCCACTCGTTCATGTACTTTTCAAGTTTTTTAAATTTCTAGCCATGATGTGAAAGCTTGGAAAATTTGTTTAAAAATTTTTATAAAAGTATCGAGTAAAGTAAAATTGCATCTAAAAAAACATCTTCGGTAGGTTCGCGATCGGGTGGGATTTTTTTTTAAATTCAGAAAGACACTTTAGAACGAGCTTTCAGGATTCTCGCTCTGCTCCTCGTCGTTCTAAGGGCCGGATTTTAAGACGTCAGTTTGAACTTAAGATCGCTCTTGAGATCAAGAACGAAATCAAAGTCGAACTGAGGTTCGATCTTAAGGTCGATGTCGAGATTCAATCGAACTCGAACTGAGGTTCGATCTTAAGTTCGATGACGAGATTCAATCAAGTTCGAACTGAGGTTCGATCTTAAGTTCGATGTCAAAATTCAATCCAGTTGAAACTGAGGTTCGATTTTAACTTCAAACCAACATCATGAAATTCGACCCCAAATCTCAGAGGTAGAGGTCGAATCTTAAGGACTTAGGGCAATATCTTTAAATCCTTAAATTGATAGGGCAGATGTCGAGCCGGTTGATATATTTCTAGCTATGATGTGAAAGCTTGGAAAATGTTATAAAAAATTATAAATAAAAGTATAGAGTAAATGCGTCTAGTCGGTGAAATTGCATTTAAAGAAAACGTCTACAGTAGTTTCAGGATCTGATGAGATTTTTTTATTCGAACCCAGACAGACACTTTACAATGGGCTTCCAGCATCGACCCTCTGGTCCTCATCGTTCTGAGTCATCTGCTCCTTGAGAGAGAGGGGTAGAATCTTAGAGACTCAAGGCAATATTTTTCTGAACATCTTGCCGAGACGGCGCCGCAGGTAAATCCTTAAATTGATGAGACAGATATCGAGCAGGTTGAAATATGGAGACTGAAGCGTTCGTTAATAAGGCGACTCGCCCCTCAGCGAGAAAAAAGTTTAAACAGGTGAAAATCGATCATATGAAAATAGTCTTCGTGCGTGAGTGCAAAGTGTTATTTTTGAAACTGTGGTAAAACAGTTACCTGTACAATTATCAATGGATTATTTTTTCATCCGCTTCTACACAATTTTATTTTCGACACCATGGAACATCCTCACATCGCCTTAAATGTCCATTTTATATGTGGGCGAAAAAAAAAATTCGAAGAAGCAAAACTAATGGACTTTTCCACTTGTGCACCGAGTGCTCAGAGAGTGATTGATGCAGGTAACTGTTTTACCCTCGGAGCACCGTCACATCGTCTTAAATTTCAAATTTATAGTTGGGCGAAACAGAAAAAACTATACAGAATTTTGAAGAAGTTACAGATAACTTTTTGCTGTTTTACCGACGGAGCTCGGTTAAATCGCCTTAAATGTCAATGTTATATTTGAAACTATTTAGAAATTCGAAGAAGTTACACTAATGGACTTTTCAACTGGTGCACCGAGTGCTCCAAGAACGACTGAAACCGAGAGGCACACTCGGTTTGGAGTTTCGCATTTTAAATCGTGCGCTAAGTGCAACCAGTGGAAAACGATATGTTATACAAATATGGGGCGTCGCGTGTATCAGGCGTTACTCTAGATTTATTCGTTTTTAAGACATTCACTATTTTATAGCTCGAAAAACTAGTTTCTCTTTTACTGGAGAAGATGTTTTCAATTTGACTCGAAAAGATTTTCTCTTTTTCTCAAACAAATTCTTCCTCTTGTAGTCGAAAAAATGTTTTCAATTTTACTCGTAAAAATGTTTTCAATTTTACTCGAAAAAATGTTTTCAATTTTACTCGAAAAAATGTTTTCTCTTTTACTCGGAAAAATGTTTTCAATTTTACTCGAAAAAATGTTTTCTCTTTTACTCGGAAAATATTGTTTTCTCTTTTACAAAAAAATATGTTTTCTTTTTTCCTCGAAAAGATGTTTTCTCTTTTACCCGAAAAAAATGTTTTCCCATTTACACGAAAATAAAATTTACAGGATCTCCACGAACTTTCAGGCCAGTCTTTCCGAAGCGGTAACCATTTGTGTCCGTCTCGCGAGGTGCAAGAGACTAACGTTTCGAACTGCAGAGTTCATCGGGACATGTGGTAAGAACCAGAAAAGTACAGTGGACCGAGAGGCGAGAGGAGCTTGCTGAAGAAAGGGTTGAAACAGGGTGGATTAGTAAGACAATGAAAACAATGTGACGAGGTTGCCGTTGAGACCGGAAGCCAGGAACGCTGTATAGTATATGGCACAGTGGTTTGCTCCTACTTTGCTCCAAGACTCGACGAGCGAGTACATACCCAACTTACGAGTATGCATTGTCGGGAGAAAGGGTCAAACATTTTTTTTGCCTCTTTGCTTCTTGTGCTGCATAATACTGTAGAAGGCCTTTACAATGGGGTAATATTCGCGCTATACATAGCAGAGTAACCCAATTGCACTACACAGGCCAGGTCCGGACAAATGCTACCGCATTTAAGGCACACGACCAGCCTGACTTCAGCTGGTCAAGAAAAACGCACCTCATGACAAATGTCAAAATATTTTCTGTATATGTTGAAATATTTTTTATAAACATAAAAGTATTTTTATGAATATAAAAGTGAGACGTTGAGTAATGTGATATTGTTCTATTGTACCGTGCTGGGTATGGGCGATACCAAACATGTAAATTTTCTAAAATACTTATTTGTTAAAATAAACAGGCTATATTTTATCTTTTGTAAAAGGGTTGATCCCGTTGATAAATGAATAAATAAATAAATCAATAAATAAATAAATAAAAGTATTTTTATAAATATGAAAATACTTTTAGTGAATATAAAGATATTTTTCATGATGAAAATATTTTCTAAAAATATGGTTTTTAGCAAAATTTGTAAAGCATGGATTGATGGCTGACTGCGTGACTTCTCGCACGGCGGTGATTGACCCCGGCGCGTGCAGAGAAACCATGCATGGGCCACCCCGATGACTCCGGTCGTCAAAGGGTAATCGCGCTCGGTGCAAGCCGTCCGGCGAGGGTCGCAAAAAAGTTGAAGGGGTTTTTTCGAAGACCCCGGGAGGCGAAAAGGGCAGATTTAACGAAGTGTCGAATCCTTACCGCTGTTCCATAGAGTCCGTCCTATTCGACTTGTATCCGCTGTCGTTGAGGCTTCCCTCGTGACGCAGCGAGGGAAGCGAGTCCCAGGGGGATTCTCTCCTGTGTCCGCCGTATCCAGGATTCACGGAATTCGAGGCTGCTGAGCCGAGGGTCGAGCTTCCCGATTGCCAGCCGTCCGAGTGACGGAACCACTGAGCCCTCGCCGATTCGCCGATGCAGCTCGCGCATCTTCGACAAAATTTTATAAGATAAAAAAATATTACTTCCACAAATTAATTAAAATTAATTCACTACTTTGTACATAATAAAAATTCATTTTTTAAAATGTGACTTTCTCGGACGTCCGAAAAATGTTTATTGTCTTACGGACGCATCGTCGACAAAATTTTACGAGATTAAAAAAAAAAGATTACTTCCAAGAATTAATTAAAATTAATTCACTACTTTGTAAATAATGAATTATTAATATTTAAAAAAATGTGACATTCCCGGTCGTCCAAAAATATATTTATTGTTTTACCGACGACTCTTGGAACACTTCATATTTTTTTGCACATTTTTTGGCACTTATTTTGCAGATTGAACGGAAACAAGCTACATATATATATATTTTTTTAATTAACGAAAATTCATAATTAGGTAATTTTTTATCTTGATTTTTTCGTACCTCGAGTTGTAGTCGCTGAGATATCCCCGTTCACGTTCGGCATCGCGTTCTCTCTTTTCCCTTATTATTTCGTTTCTATCACTGTAGTAACCGTCGCGATCTTTGCTGTTCTGTCGCTCGTTGCAGTAACGATAGGAGAGCGGCAGAGTCGACGATTTGTTGGAGCTCGAGCCTGCCAAAATTTTCGACGATGTTTAATTAATTATTAATTTATTGCGAAAGTGAAAACATGCCTTAATTTCAGTCGAACTCCAAAAGTTCGATTATTCACGTGGAGCAATTAAAAAGTTTTTTTAATAAAAATATCGTTAAATTTATGGAAGAATATATCTATCGCGTCTCGGGCGTGCCCTCATTGCGGCGTAATCGAGCCATCTGAGAACTTTATCCCCCATTCTCTGTGCACGACGATGACAAAGGGGAGGAGAAAAGGAAAGCCAATTAGCTTATACGTGCGTGCTATTATTGACTGTTCGATAAAATGATGTAAAACCGCAAAGGTTCCCTCGTCGCTCGAACTTACGCCTGCGCGAAGCGTGGGGTGTGCGTTGTACGTTCAGGGGAATATTTTCCGCGAATTCTGAAAACATTTTTTTCACAATTAAAATCATTTTATCCATCGTCTAAAAAAATTCGATCGGAGACGAACGAGAAAGAGATTTAGCGATGATTTTGCTTCGAAAATTTTTCTTAAAAAAAGTTCAATTTTTTGTGATGACAAATTCGACCTTAAGTCTCTTACTCGCTCGTCTTCCTTAAGGGTGCAACACGTGCACATTCCCAGCCAAAAAAGTGAGATCCGGTGAGAACTTTCTATTCTATCGGTTGATCCAAAAAAATATCAACCGAATGAAACTATGTGGAACTATATTAACATTAAAACAAAACAAAACTTTAACAATCAATAAGGAAACTCTTTATGCATCTAAATTAACTTCATTGAAATTCATGTGTTAAAAAAAATCAACGAATCAAATTTACACGAAAGAAAAAGATTTGTTTTCGTAATTTCAGAAAGAAATGTCTAAATACCATTTCTTCACGTAAAATAAATTCATAGAAATTCATACGTTAAAAAAAAAAATCACCGAATTAATTTTACCCGAAACCTAAAACCTTTTTCCAGTAATTTCAGAAAGGAATTTCTAAGTATCATTTCCTCATGTAAAACAAATTCACAGAAGTGCAAATAGTTAAAAAAAAAATAATCAACAAATTAATTTCACCCAAAAAATGAAAGATTCATTTTTTAGTAATTTCAGAATGAAATTTCCAAGTACCGACGTGTCGAGACTTTTCGTTGGAAATGTGTGCGCGAAGCGTCGCCAAAGTCTCCGTAGGGGTTCGATAGTTGAGTGGCTTCGTACCTAAGTTCTCCATGCTCTGTGTGAGGAGAGCCTCGAAAGTGTGCAGGCTGTAGCTCTCGGCGTCCATTCCCTTGGCTAGAGTGTTTCTCAGATGCATCTCGTATTCGAGTAACAGCCGACTGGTCGGACTGCCCGGTGTCGATACCGATTGCATGTTCTGCTGTTGATATGTTGGACCACCGCTGCCAACCCCGCCGTTGCAACGGCGGGCGTTGCAATGATTAGGCTGTTCCATGTCCGAATTGCCGTTCGACGAGCTCGGTGTCGTCGCGTAGCACTGATTGTCGAATATAACGTTGTCTGACGGTGGGGACATGTCACCTGTGCACCGATTACGTTCCAAATCTAAGTACATCCTGCCTCTGCCGCCTAAGACAGAGCAGACAATGCTTCGTGCAGGCATTATGGAAGTGCAAATAATCAATGATTGGCATTATACTCCTATGTTTTTTTGTTCTCGTAACTACCGTATCGCATAATCAACTATCAGCTAAATGCGATCATGATTGTGAGGGAAGCGGTCGTAAGCTCGAATGGCTGCAAGCTCGAAGGGTTATGCGACCACGGGGCGATAAGGTCGAACGGTCGCAAACCCGAGGGGTCGTAAGGTCGGACGGTTATGAAACCGGCGGCCATAAGATCGAACGGTTATAGAACCGAGGGCCATAAGGTCGAACGGACATAAACCCGCGTGGTCGTAAGATCGAATGGTTGTAAGACCGAGCCACCATAAGGTCGAATGGCCACGAAACCGAGCGTTTGTAAGGTCGAATGGTTAGCAAAGCGAATGGTCATAAGTCCGGACTTACAAGGTTCGACCTCACAAGGTTCGACCTTAGAAGGTCCGACCTTACAAGGTTCGACCTTAGATGGTCCGACCTTAGAGGGTCCGTCCTTAGAGGGTCCGACCTTAGAGGGACCGACCTTAGAGGGTCCGACTTTATGAGGCCCGGCCTTATGACTATTCGAGCTTACAACCAAACTTCCGATTGACCTTACAATCGTTCAAAATTATAACCGTTTGACCTTATGATCGGGTTTATAACCGTATGACCGTTTGCCGTTGGTCATGTAACCGTTCAAGCTTATGGTTATTCAAACTTACGACAGCGTCACGATTACATTTAAGGATATTTGACACTATAGGCAATTGTACTTGAGCGTTCAACATTTGCGTCAAGGCATTCAAAACTTAACGAAGAGAAACACTTGGAAATCCTCGAGGGACGAAATATCCTTAAACAATCCTCTTATGGCATTTTTTTTTGCATCTACGACGTCTAACTTCTGTGAAAATCAATGAAACGATAGTGGAAAAAAAAATAGTTTTACAAACTGACAACCGAAAACTGCAAGACGGCGATTTGATAATTTAATTCGTGCACTGTGCAATGAAGGCCGATGATTTGGCAGCGAATGTCAAACGAACCGCCAACTGCATTGAGCCCACTAAAGATACTTCCGATATTCGGCAACGACAAGTAAAACTAATTCGTCTATGACGTTGTGCGGCACTTCATCTACTGCAGATCCAGCGAATCGAAGAATTATAAAAAAAAACAAAAAATATTAACCCAACGAAAACTCGTGTACAAAACCTTATCTCGACGATGCACAATCCCTCCTCTACCAGGATCTAAATTTTATTTTAGTACAAAAGAAGTTATTTAAAAAAAGACGAGAAAACAAGATAAAAAGAGGCAAATCATCGAAACGATAACGAAGTACAGAGAGAAAGAGGAAACATTTGATTAAGTTCATTTTGGATTTTTGTAAAGATCGTAACCCTTTGTACCGGTGTACTGGCGTCCCATCTCGTGGACGCTTCTCGATACTTGAAACTTGTTGTTGTAGGGGCTTCGATAGGGGTGGGCGTAGTTCTCGTTCTCCGCCTCCGAGGCGATGTACTTCTGATTGTTGTTGTTGGGATGATAGTGGTAGCTGTGGTGACTGTGGCGCTTCCTCGTCATCTCGGGCGACGTCACCGGACTGTCGATGCTCGACATCGGCTTGAGCATTCTCTTCAGGGTGTTCGGATCGAGGCTTATTCCGCCGTTCTGGGCGTTCTCGATTCTCATGTCGTCGGTGCTCTTGCTCTTCGATTTTCTGCCGCTGTTGTTGTTGTTGACGATGTTGAAGATGTTCCCGTTCTGCATCTCGAGCTCCGTGTAATCGGCCGACTTCGTGTGATGCAACTGCTCCTTCCTCATCGACTTGTTCTGCAGCGTTCCACCGGCCTGCGTGCCCTCCGACTTCAGAGTCTCGCGCTCACCGCCGCCGTTCTGCTGGGTCGCGCTGTCCTGGTGCTTTATACCCTTCTTCGGCGAAATCGTCATGCTCTTCTCCTCCGGGCTGTCGATCTTTAATGCCAAAAAAAAACAAATTATTTTAATCATACACTGAAAAAAAATATTATCGACTCAAGTGAAATTTGATTGCGGTCTGCCAAAGAAAAAAATTATTATTTCAATTCTACTTTTAATTCTAACAATTCCATACGGGATTGAAACGATAACACGTCACCTTGACATTATTGCCGACGTTGTTTCAATTGTAAGAATCGAAAGTAGAATCGGAATAACAATTTTTTTCTTTGGCAGCCCGCAAGCAAATTTTTTTTTCGGTGTAAGCGTCAACAACGAAATTATCGGGGAGCTTACTCATTGTTTTTCTACACAGTAAAAAGTAATTTGGATGAATCCAAATGCGAAGTTTCGGAAATATTATTTTGTTAAATAAATGACTAACTTTTTTTGGGTTTGAATACATAAACCTATGTTTTTACTACCCGTGTCATTAATTTTAGTTTGTACTTTTGTTTGCAAAATTAAAGTCGATAGTGCGATCGGAAAATTAACCAATAAAAAATTGTGGACGTTTGTCGACAGTGAGTTGTAAAAAGTACAGATTTCTTTTTATTGTACACAAACCTGTGCTTCTAGTTCCAGTGTCATTAACAATTTTAGTTAGTACTCTTGTTGGTAAAACTGGAGTCGGATGGTGCGAGCGAAAAATCAGCGAAAAATCGTGGACGTTTGTGGACAATGAGTTGTTAAAAGTTTTGTTTTAGTTAAAAGTACAATTTATTTTTACTGTGCACGTTGACAAAAAACCTCACTTTCGAGACAGCGTGTTGATTAATTTCTGACATCAGAACCGATTACGATTTACGAACGATGAAAATAATAAATTTGAAACCGTTTGCTTGGATTCTCAAAAATAATTAAGACACACAGTTTATATTATTATTACTATTATTATTTTATAGATTTCACACGCGCGGTGCGTAAAGAACGACCAGCAATAATTCGCAGTAATAACTCGCGGCTACGGTCTCGATTGCACCCAAGAAGCACAGATTGCGGAACTGAAACGTGTCGATGAGTTTCGCGGGTTTAATGATACTGAGGACGCTAAAAAGGTACGCGTGCCGCGTTCATCCCATTTCCCCCTGTTATACCCTTCTCCCACCACGGGGTGACTCGTGGAACAGTGAATGGTGACGTACGCGTTTGCCCCTCGACGTGCGTCGATAATGTCAATCGCGGAATGCCCCTCGACCTATTGACATTCGAAGTTCATTTCTCTTCCACGTAGGGGAAATCGATTTTGTTTAAAAAAAAGCTTCCTCCAAGAGGAAGCAAAATGCGTTTACGCACGTGTCCGATGGATTGTGCAGTTTTTAAATGTCTGCAATTACATAAACGACTTCAGCAAGCCAGTCGAAATTTCATATAACTGTAAAATTTATCGTGTTTAGACAAAAAATAAAAAAAAAATATATATGTTGTTTAATTTAATAAAAATATTTATTTCACTCGGTGCGTTAAATGCGGTTTTACTCACGCTTCGCGTGCGTACAACCTCATTTTCACACCTTGTGAAATAAAATTTCGTACGATACTCGCGCATAAAACGTTTTCTGAACTCGTGTGATTGCAACACTCGCCTTCGGCTCGTGCTGCAAACTCACACTCGTCAGAAAAAGTTTTATCGCAGTAGTATCGTAATGTACTATTATATCTGTCATTTATCTAATAAAAATATTTATATCTGTCATTCATTTAATAAAAATATTTATGTCTGTTATTTATTTAATAAAAATATGTATATCTGTTATTTATTTAATAAAAATATTTATGTCTGTTATTTATTTAATAAAAATATTCATATCTGTTTTTGATTTAATAAAATATATATGGATATTTATTTTGTACCTGGGAGCCCACGGTAGCGGTACCGGTGGAGACATTGGCCGTTTTGGGTGTTGTCTGGCAAGTCTCGTTCTGCTGCTGTTTCTCCTTGTGTTTGCACGTGTCGCCGGCCTTCGAGCCTTTTCCGGGTGTGTCGTTAGCGTTGTTAACGTTGTCGTAGAGAGAAGCGCTGGACGTCGCGGCCGTTATCTTGTCGCGGCTCGGTGTCATTTCGACGTCCGACGAGCGCGCCATGGTTCTCGGTAACGTCGATGCACCTTTACCAAAAATTAACAA
>JAPYZC010001691.1:0-32716 GCA_030522665.1 Ichneumoninae sp. A BG-2022a | reverse complement strand
TATCACGATAAAATGGGCTCGTAAGAACGTCCAGGCATTTAATTAAAAATTGAAAGAAATACGGAGGTTATGTACAGCTCATACGATTGACAGTTGAGGCCATTTCGTTGCTGCGACGTTGCGAACTTTAATGACATTTTTGGATTCACTTCACAAGAACGGAAAGGAGGTTTTGCTTGCATCCGTTAGGAAAAACAAAATAATAATGATAGTAGGCTACCGTCGAAGTACGCAGTAGAAAAGGTGCTGAACACCAGGCTTCTGAATTGCACTAATGAACCTCCAGATAGATCGTGATTCCCAAGTCTCGAGATACGATTAATTGCTATTGGGAACGAACCTCTGAAGCTGATTAACAGAGCACAGAGTTTGAATTCTGTACATAGGCATTAACAAGCTCTACTTTCATCATACATAAAACTGTAACGCAACATCAGTAACCCGTATTTTATTTTACTTTCAGTTCAACTTCGTCGGAAGGATTCTTGGACCTCGCGGCATGACCGCCAAACAGTTGGAGCAAGAGACCGGCTGCAAAATCATGGTCCGAGGAAAGGGATCGATGCGAGACAAGAAGAAGGTAAAGACGATCAATCGATTACGATTGAACGGCACTTCGGAACCCTCGGCAAAAAAAATTATGATAATAATTCATGCGAAGATCCGGAATTAGGCAAACGAAAGAAAAACTTTTTTTGCCATCATCGATTTTTCGTCTCGAGAATGGAATTTATTGTAGAATCGTGAAGAATATTCCGTGCAATTTAAAAATGAAGTTCGGAAGATCCAGCACAAGTTTACCGTACAGGGGTGAAAGGGTTAATTCGCGTTGCCGAGTAAGCGGGTTTTCTACGAGCTTTCGCGTTCTCCACGTTCTCCACTCGGGTTCTCCGCGAGCGCGTCGTGATGCCCCGTAGCGAACGGTCTCGGATCCTTCGAAGCCATCGTACGTTCCTCGTCGGGAAGGAAGATTCATACCGATTAAGGTATGATCGAGTTGAATAGAGAGAATAAGGGAAGCGCGCGAACGTCGTTGAGCGGACGTGGTCACTGACGCTTACCTCGACGTGCATCGGCGTGGCTCGAAAGATTCTCGACAAGAGTCATCGCGATTCTGGTCACACGAGCGCAAGCGTCGCACAACGACTTTTCTACTTTTGATACTAAAAATCACAAGTGTATAGACTGTAAAAAAGGTTTGTTCGAAAATGAATGAACGGTATTGGAAGTTTTTTTAATATAAACTGTTTCTGAAATTTCAAACACGCGCGGTGCAGTTTTATGTTAAGTTTCTTATTTTTAATGAAAGGAGGGAGTCTCGCTGCGCGCTGACTTCGCATAAGTTCGACAACAATAAGAGAAAATTGCAAGTACTTTTTGATGGTGTAAAAATCTGAAAAAAAATCATGTATGCTAAAGATTAATTTTGCATAATAATAATTGCAAAATGTTATTAACAAATTCATCAAAAAATCAGTTAGTTAACAAATTATCCGGCAACAAAACTTTTTTTTTATGAAAATTATTCGTTTATTTTTCTGAATAGGTATGATTTTTTTCAGATTTTTAAGTAATCGTTGATTTTTGTTCTATAAAAAAAATAAACAATCAACGATTACTTGAAATACTGAAAAAATTCATACGAATTCAGAAAGTGTTGCCGAGTAATTTGTTAACCAATTAATTTTTTGATGAATTTGTTAATAACATTTTGCAATTATTATTATGCAAAATGAATCTTCTCAGTACCTTTAGAATACATGATTTTTTTCAGATTTTTACACCATCAAGAAATACTTCCAATTTTCTCTTACTGTTGTCGAACTTATGCGAAGTCAGCGCGAAGCGAAAATTCCTCCTTAAGGTATGATCGAGTTGAGTAGAGAGAATAAGGGAAGCGCGAGAACGTCGTCGAGCGGACGTGGTCACTGACGCTTACCTCGCAGTGTATCGGCGTGGTTCGAAAGATTCTCGACAAGAGTCATCGCGATTCTGGTCACACGGGCGCAAGCGAGCGCCTTCGGTTCGCGAATCGCTTCTCCAAGATTAAATATTTCTTCTCTTCCCCGTGGAAGGTCGACGACTCGTTATTCGCGAATTGCCGAACAACTGACGGTAGCACGTATAATTTTTTATTTTTTGACAATTAAACACCGAGAAACTTCACTTTTAATCTGATAAAAAAGAAAAAAAACGATGTTACTCAAGAAAATAAACGTAGAAGAAACAACTTTTTTTTAATGAGTGCAACAGAGATTGCTTCGTGTCGTTAACTAAAATTACACTGCTATTCACTTCGCGTGACAAACCGAGAAAAAAAAAATGCTCCGGGTGTTGCGTAAAGACAAAAAAAATGCCTTTCGATATTGTTTGCTGTACGCTTTCGAGAATATATTAATAGACACAGAAAGAAACTTAACCCACGTCCCCCCCTGGGCAGTCACTTTTTCAATATAATAAAGTTAACTCGACGACAAGTGTTTGGGCAGCTGGCGCGAGACGCAGCGACCAGACATGTATCCGCGCGGCTCTAACGTCCCCGCGACACTCGTTAAAATTCGTATATTATACCGCGTATAACTATCCTCGACAGCCTCTTGGCAAATAAATGAGCGTGCTAATCGTCGCAACGCTATGTGCACTCGAAAATTCGTCTCACGAAAGTGAGAAGGATATTCTCGTCGACTTTCTTTCCCTCCGTATTTCATCGAATACGATTCTCTTGACGAGCCTGCAAAAAAATTAAAAAAAAAAAAAATTAAATACTATTTTAGTACATATGGTGATGATTTTTTCAAGCTGCGATTGGAAATTGAACTGGGGCTCTTGTAAGTACGAGTGTAATGGTCAAATAAGCCCTGTCGGACAATTTCCTTTTTTTGTTTTACTGTTTTACACATATGTAGATTTTTAAATATCTTATTTTGTGCTCGCAATGTCACAGTTGTTAAATTTTTTTTCGATAAGGATGTGTAGAATTATGCGTAAACGTGACGATGGTAAAGTTGCTCGTTAAGATTATTTTTAATCGTGATTTTTTTGTATCGTTATTATCTTAACAGGAGGAACAGAATCGAGGCAAGCCAAATTGGGAACACCTGACAGACGAGCTGCACGTGTTACTTACGGTTGAGGACACCGAGAACCGAGCGACCCTCAAGCTCGCCCGCGCCGTCGAGGAAGTGAAGAAGCTTCTCGTGCCCGTGGTGAGACAGTTCCAACTAATGTCGTTATTCCCATCCTCGATAAATTTTCCTCATCCAAGGCTTATTCTGTAATTTACTCACTCGATTTTTCAAACTGAACGATGGGATAATAAATCTCTCGACTACTAAGCGTTACCGAATCTTTGAGACATTAACAAATTATAAGTGATAAAGTTTAGTCCCGCGGCGAAAGTAATTTTTGCCATGATCCTGACGGTGATATCGATTGTTAGCAGGCTGATGGCGAGGACGAACTAAAGAAGAGGCAGCTCATGGAGCTTGCCATAATAAACGGCACGTACAGGGACTCCAACACCAAGGTTGCAGCTGCAGCAGGTAATTAATAAAAACCGAGTTCGACGACGAATTTAAAAAAATGTTCTCCTTTAAAAGGGCAATGAAGGGATTATCTTTTAAGGGAATACGTCACACAACAACTTTTCTACTTTTGAAACTAAAAATCTCAAGTGGTATGGACTATAAAAAAAATTAACGGTATTGGAAGCTTTTTTATATAAACTGTTTTTGATATTGGTGCAGTTTTATGTTAAGTCTCTTATTTTTAATGAACATTTTTGTAAATTACGGTCAAAAGATTTGTAATTTTTATATTTGGTATTTTTAATTTACGCAAAAGTACATTAATGTTCAATTAATGTAAGTGGCGTAAGCAAATTTCAAGTACCGGTACATTAAATTTGTAATTTATTTTTACATTCCCAAAAAAAAGTCAGGTTCGGTGAGAATTTAAACACTTCCTGATGATATAGAAATCTGAAACTATTAGCTGTATCAAAGGGACGGAGAACATTAATTCAGTGTAATAATATTGTCAAAAAGTTATTAACAAATTGTTCAACAAATAATCAATAAACCTTTTTTTCTCTTTTCAAATGAACTAATTGATTTGTTAGAAGCCACAAGAATTTATTCAGAATTATCTTGCATTTTTGAAATTTTTTTAAGGTCACAACTACGGAACTGTTGGCCCAATCATCTCGAAACATTTTATGTGTACTGTTGAATCGCGATACGGAAACATTCGAATTTCGTGCCTCTACATTGATTTTCCAAATTGACGATAAAAAAATGTTGAAATGTAAAAAAAATCATATTCATTCTATAACATCAAGGAATTCAATTAAAATGAGAAAATTAAAGATTTCCTGATTTTTTTTAACAATCTATTTTTTCATTAATTTGTTAACAACTGTTTGACATAATTATTATGCTAAATCGAAGTTCTTGACATAATTACGGCTGATTTTTTAAGATTTTTGGCATATCGCGAGGTACTGAGATTTTTATCGAATTAAACTTTTAATAGGGAATGTATATGTGATGCATCCTTAAGGAACGACGATGATGTGACGTATTTCCTTAAATGTGGAGATTAGATTTTGTATATTAACATTCCATCGACTTAAATCGAGTTCAGTCTAAAGAGTCAGTATAGCCTTTGACATTGCAGCCTGCGACGAGGAATGGAGGCGCGTGGCAGCGGCCGCTGCCGAGACTCAGCGTCTTCTACCAGGACTCGGTACGCAAATGCGGACTCAAAATGCTCCGCTGGGAGCTCCGCTGATCCTCTCGCCGAGAATATCCGTCCCAACATCCGCGGCATCGTTGTTGAACGGTTCGGGCCCTCCAGGATCTCTACTGTCCGGCGATCCCCATGGTCTCATATACACGCCGTACGCCGATTATGCCAACTACGCGGCCCTGGCGGCATCTCCACTGCTCACCGAGTACGCCACTGCTGACCATTCTGGTGGGTTGTTTGCTCGCTGACGCTAGGCTCGAGCCCGAGTTCTTTATATTGCTTACATTTAACGGTCACTATCGAACCGTTTTCATTAGGCCTTGAACGAAGAACCGGGCAGTCAAATTATTATCGATTATCAATATTACTATTATTATTATAATTAATTATTATTTTTCTATGACGATTACAATTGTTTTGTTCGATGAAGGGTATTAACGGAACGTCGCTCGATCAACAATTATCAGCAGTCTTCCACGCGTTAATTGCGTGTAGGCGATCGTAGGATTTTAAGGAAAAATAGCTGAAATCAGTCATGTTTTACTAGTCGCGTCATTTAAATCGTTAGCGGTTATACAACGTTCGTTCACGTACGCGTCTCTTCGCTGACGATAATACTGGTCGCAGAACGTTAGGGTTCTACTTACTTTTTTTCGTTCACAAAGTTTCTTTCACTCTTTCATTTTATTTTAAAAATTTTTAAAATGTTGTTACTTTGAGAATCCG
This sequence comes from Ichneumoninae sp. A BG-2022a, assembly GCA_030522665.1. Lineage (NCBI taxonomy): Eukaryota > Metazoa > Arthropoda > Insecta > Hymenoptera > Ichneumonidae > Ichneumoninae sp. A BG-2022a. Next base: position 27,241 of record JAPYZC010001691.1, on the reverse strand, counting down.
TTCTATCATTATTATTTCCAATTTTATATTTACAAATTTAGCAAAAACGTGACCCGAGTGCCCGTAATGAGGTTTTAAGGTGCTTGCGCGTCAGGGACAGAACAGTAGAAACGTTAGTTGTGCTACCGGAAGAAACGAGGATAGAGAGATATATATTTATATACTAGTCCAAAAAGTTTTCATATAGGACCGAGACGAGAGAACATAATTGCGTTTAACGGGATGGCCTATATGTCGATTAATATGTACGTACTAACTTCGACGTTCTCGAATTTATCCTCGGGGTTGCCATGCCTCGTCCACGACGCCTGCACAATTTTCTCTTCTTTTTTTTGTTTTACAAATTACCTTTTTTAAATCATTCGACTCTGCACAGTGGTGAAATTTTTTTTTAGTAATTGAGAATAATTTGAAAACAGATATTTATATATTTATATATACGTAGTTTTGTCGCTTTAACGAACTCGGGTTGGGAGCTGTGTGTGATCCAATCGATAGACTCAAAGATAAATGTTATGTTTTTCTCTTGAGTCTATTTATATTTTTAGATTGTATAATTTCAATGCTAATCAGTATTGAAAGTGGCATGGTAACAAAGTCAGTTGAACACTTTTCAGCAATACGTCGCGCATCACACAATTGGCAGTGGGATAACACAAGAAAAAGTCCGTATTCTCCGCGATAGCCCATAGTATTCCGGTTACCCCCGTAATAATTTTTTTTATCATCGCTATTATTACATAATAAGCATGCGTTCGCATACTTACCCGTAACTTTTAAGTAACGTTGTTTTTACATACCAAACGGAAATATACTCTCTATTACGGATCCTCAGCTCGGTGTGCTAACGCGCCCTGTGACGAGGCGTCCAGTCGTGTGGCACATTCTCGTGCATTACTCAATGCAATAATCAAAGGCCATTCAATTGTTGTAGTTTATAAAAATCTTATATAAATATTATACACATATAGAGATATACATTATATTTATATTTATTGAGAAAAAAAAGTAGCAGGTTAGTGAGTATTAGAATATTAGCTTTTGCAGAGTTTTTATATAATTTTTTTTATCTCGCTCCCCATCGTATATGAATTCGAAAGAACACACAAACGTTCATATCTTTGCCGAGCACGCGATTAGCAAGTTTTATCGAGATGTAACCTCGACGCGAAGATAATTTTTTTTTTCTGCTACATACGTTACTAATTATATGTACTAAACGCTCGACCTTTCTCTTTCAATTATTTATCGATAATACGGTGATGGGTCATTAATGAAATTTTAGTACTTTTGCATTTGTATTTATGTTGTGTTTTTTTCGTTTTTTTTCGATCATTAGCATCCAATGCAAAAGCAATTTACCAGTTAACACTACAAAGTACTACCAGAATCTCGAGTGGATATCCCTAGGGTTGGTCTAAAAAAACTAGAACTAAAAGAAACGCAAAGTATAACAAGTAACACGAACGGTCCCCGCCTTACCATGAGACTCGCTCACCTCGCGTTTTTTTCTTCTTTTTCGCTTACTCGTTCCGAAAACGTAGAGTCAAATGAAATTTGCGAAGAGCAACGACACTAAAAACATTCGTTCATCCCTTTGGCTTCCATTCAGAACGATTTTTAATTTTTTTCTTAAAGAATAGAAGGAAAAAGAAAATATGCAAATTGTGAATGCCTCCTTTTAATCCGACAGATAACTTCGACGAGGAGACATCTCAAAGTGTTCATTATGTGGTTCTGCACAACTACTGGCGATACTGGGACGGCTTTTCGATCTATACCTTAATCCGGATAACGTAGCGCTGTGCGTAAAAAAAAATAAACAAACAAATCTAATCAATATATTTCGATTAATACATCGATCGATGAATTAGTACTGGAGGCAAGTCAAATGTAGAGTTACCGTAGGTTGTTGTATATCATCTGGAAAAATCGGGATTTAGCACTTCGGGATGTTTCCTTGTCAGTTTAGTTTCGTCAATTCTATATTTGCCGTAACAAGTTTATATATTTTTTTTTGTCAACTAACTTGGCCGGTGATAGGTAGGCGTACGATCTTAGGCAGAGAGTAGGTGTAGGGAAAAAAAACTACCCAGGGACCAAACAACCGTGTTTTTTTCAGGACTGATGGTTCTAGCGTATACTTGTAGGTGTTTAAGGGTATCGAAGATTACACGTTGAAAAAGATCCAATTTATATCGACTGCTTAACATACGTAAAGTGATAGGGGAAACTTGGGTGAGAGGGATCGTGGCTCATCAATGACGCCGAATGTTTTATACTTTTATTTTATTTTACTTGTGTTTTTTTTTTAATATCTCGGTTATCGCCCAGGGCAATGCGAGGGACATGCCATAACAACGGATCCTTTTTTAACGAATAGTCTTCGATCGACGATTAAATATGCTATTACCAGAATCATGTACATTATTTTATATTATTTTATATCGATTATTTAATTTTATTTTTATAAAGATGTAGCCATATTTATGCGAAGGGTAAAGAGCGCGCGCAGGATAGATCGTAATTTTAATACTCATTGTGACTTTGAATGAGTGAAATGGCTGGTTACATTTTAGTTAAAGAATTTTTACCTGATATCTCCCTTGGAGAATCAAACACGAAAAAGAGATGCAGCCATATATCTATATATATGTATATGAGATCCGTTCCGGCGGGATTCTACCGATTATTACGAACTCTAGGTAATAATCTATCGATCGTGTACGACTTAAAACTTATCTGACGTATATTATAATTCGTGTATACGTCCCCGAGTTTTAGCAAACGAGAATTAAAATACAACGGACAGTTTAATCGGAAGACGCAATGGTCTCGATAATTGACTTTGCGATTCGTAAATCACGATAAAAACGAGCGATAGCTCAACAAGGCACGACGACAATGATATTGTGCATTTAAGAGAAAACGAAACGCTTAACTTCGTCGCGAGTAAAAAAAAAAATCTAATATTTTGGATACACCGATGAAGTTTGCTAATTCTGGAACGTAAGCACGTGTGCCATTATACCGTGCGTGCAATGCGAGATTTGTAATATTGAAAAATGCATAATTTACGAATAAGAATCGTTAAAGAAAAATGAAATTTTCTCGCAACTCACGCCCGGTAAACAATGCAGTGACGAAAATAATGTTTCTTTTGTATTTTTATTATTATCATTTTTTCGATTTTTTATTTTTTTTTTCGATGAAGTGAAACAAAATGTTAGCAATAGTGGCAGAAACGACAGTGTGGTTGCCAACGGCTATGGAATATTGGCAAAAAGCCGTATGCGAGTCGATTACTCACATTTCTATGTTGGGGAACAGGTGCAGCAGCCGCTGCGAAGCAGCGTAGGCACCTGGGTCAGATTCGCGAGCACCCTTATCAAAGGGCCGGCGCTCTCTCGTGAATACAGAGTTTACAGTCGCGCCTCCGCGGAAAGGTTAGTTGTGCACAAACCTTCAATTACGTTAAATATATATATGTTTTTCTCGTATATAGAAAATATACAATATTGAATCTGTATCGCTTACCAATGTATGCGAGAGCCCACACGCCTCGGTACGTCGGTGGACACAAAAAAAAAATTGACGAACGATGTGTGCGGGCTCGCACTGTGTACCTGAACACGCCACGTCCATCGATTCGGCAACTCATCGAAGTTCCGTTCGTTCGATTGATTAACTTTTTTTTTTCTCTATCACTCTCGACGTACAATCAAATAACACGAATTGCCATCGTTCACCAGTATAAACGACATCGTTTCAGTTCGTTTTATAGTCTCTAGCCGGGAGATACGCGCCTGCAGTATTACATGACACGGTTCATTTTATTTCTCTTTTATTTTTCGTAAGTACGAGCTTCTCGTTTTTTTTTTTTAAACTAAGCTCGCTCGAGTTCCCGTCCGTTTCGACGTCGCTGCAATTATTTTCGGCATTAACTTCGACGAGTAATCAATGGAAAGCAAAATCATACATTGGGAAAGCAAACAGCGTAAAGAGTATGAAAAAAAAAGAAAAATATTGGAAAAGAGTATGTCTTCCAGTGAATATCGATGAAGGAAAATGAAGGATTATATTGATGTTGTTATTATTATTTGTTTGATCGTAAATACGTTGGCGCAACTCCCCGCTCCTAGGTCTAAGCAACAGTAAATGGTACAGGATGTATGTGAAGTTGTATGAGAAAGAGGTCATTCGATTAGACTTGTCTACTTTTTTTTCGCGCTGCCCACCGTCAAATATTGTACGTGGAGAGCACGCGGTGTGGGTGCGCACCTCCCTCCTTCATAGAAGAGACAAAAAAAATCTAATGTATTTCGTATTCGAAGCACTGCCCATCTGAAAAAAGCGCGAAAAAATATGTGCTCCACGAAATGAATATTGCCGATACTCTACGTGTATAAAAAAAAATCTAGACGTCCAACAAATTAGGGGCAGTGTGGGTGTTGGCGCAAAGGCATAAAATGAATTGAGAAGCGGTGCTTAATGTATCCATAAAATGATCAATCACCGTTTCGAGTGAAAAATAAGAAAAAGATTAAAAAAAAAAACAACAATTTCCAGGACATTATATACATATTTTGCATTTTGTTATAATTTTTTTTTTCGTTGGCAACTTGTGCCTGTGGAACACTTATCGAATTTCCATTAAAAAATGTATATAAGTTTATATACAGTATATCATTATGTTATATGATTTGAATAAATATTTATACAAAAAGAAATAAAATAAATGAAAGGAAGAAAATACAATTTTTGTTCACGAATAAATTACAGGGGTGGTAACGCGGTACGACGGGAAGATTTCTTTTTCTTTCGAATCAGTTCAGTCAAAATTGATTAACCGTGCGGCGTCGAGATAACCATTTTTTTTTTATTCGTCGATCGCGAGAAAATTTATCGAAGGTATTAATTTCTGACCTTCCACGTGCAATGTAAAGTGGTATTTCAAAAATTTTTATAATTATCGTTTTGCTTTAACAATCTTTTTGTTTGTTACTCACGCTACCATAGTTATTTCAACAGTTGATTCTACTCGTCCGCCGACGGTTAAACAATGAAACTGTGCAAAAACTATCGAAGAGAAAAAGCAAATAAATATTCTTCAGGCGAACGACGTATCACACGGCAAAGCGTCAACACTGCCTATAAAAAAAAACGCTGGCGTCCCACACCCTTTTCACGTATTACCACTAACATTCTTACGTTATATATATTATTGACACCCGTATCATAGACGCAGTATTTTTTTTTTTTTTTCATCCATATCACATAGTCTGCACACCGAGCACCATCTTTTATTTATTTTTATTATTTTTTAATAATTTTTATTGAACTAACAAAAATGCTCCACATGGCCAAGTTGACACTAACGTCTACACATTTATTTAATTATTATTATAATTTTTTAATACTGTTAAATAATATGCTTCTGAAATGCCTGGAACTGTATGATAGATCTGTCCTACATGGCACGTGCGTAACTCATGAGCCTCTGACACCCGCTTGCTGATGGGATATTAATAAATATTATTTCGAATTAATATGAAAGCACATTACGAATGATATAAGCCATTAAAACAACTGTGCATTAGGTCCTTGAAAAAAAAAAAAAAAAAAAAACAATGTCACTTACTTAGCATTGCTATGTGGTGGCAGGTGCACACCCCAAGCTGCCTCTAAAATCGGTGGATAATTTCGGAGTAACGGGTTCACCATAAATTACTCGCAATGGCAATAACTATGAATAACAAAAGGTTCTTAATGCCTCCGGTGTTCGTAAATCAATGATCTCGTTCATACATGCATCCAATGGGCTGCTGAACGCAGCCCATACAAAAAAAGACAATGTTACGTTCTAATCGCAACAAACGTTCACAGTTAATATTCTTTTTTTTATCTCAATTTCAATCACGAAACTTTAATATTTTTAACATCTCTTATACCTAGATTATTCTTAGTCTCTTTGCCTGTCCTATGCGCGGGGAGGGTACACGAGCCATATTTAAAACAAAATATTGATATTATACTTATCGAATCTCTGTCAAGAGCTGCCTGCTATAGATATAACAACAATACAGCGCAGGTATCTCGTAACTGTTGTAAAGAAGAAATTTCTGTTCGTTTACATTTCATTTGTATACATCAAAGACAACTGCTTCAAACTAATATAAAAAAAAAGTTTAATGTACGACTGTGTAAAGCAATGCAATTCTCGTATTCTACTTTAACATATCTCGAATGACGCGTCAAGTAGTTTGTCGACTTTTGTCCGGGCGCTGGTCGTCCGATATGAATGTGATAATACTTAATTAATAACTTAAGTTTTTCTTTCTCTTTTTTTGCAACATGAATTTATCGTTAAAAGCATTGCTTTTCATTAACCATATTTTCTCTCAGCTGATAAGCTATTTAGAAAAAAAAAAAAACAAACAAACAACAACAAAAATAATAATACTGTTAACGTCGATCAATCATAATCGAAAATACTAACAAAAAACTGTTTTTCTTTTCTTTCTTGTTAACCCTGGTTGTCCATGGCCTGTAGGCTTGGAGTGCTAACAATGGAATCCACTCGCCCCGTGCTAACACCTGGACTCTGGGACAGCATCCGCGTATGATTGGTTCACCACCCAGCCGAGCGTCTTCGCCGTCCGCGTCACCAGCCCTGTTCGTCAAGCTTATCCATCCTGTATCCCATCAATGTCCAAAGGATTGTACTTTTTAGGCACTCTATTACGAAAACTACTACCACCTACTACGACTACGTCGCGCATCGATGCACACCGTAAACTCTATGTTTAATTCAATTTATGACAATCCGCGCGTCGAAATTCTTTATTTTTTATTTATGATTGCGCATCGATCGTCAAGTGCGAATTATATATAGATTTTTTTTTGTTGCAATTACCGCGGTTTTCCATAGTACTTATAACACGCAGCAGCACAACAATTTATTTTTCGTCAACCAAGTGCAACCTTTGGAGCATTATACATTGTCAAATATCCTCGAACTATAATAATTTTTCTACTGAACGAAAGAAAGTTCGTCGCGCGTAAAAAAAAAAGATGGGAAACACTGCGACGTGCGAAGCGCTGACAACCAGGAGCTAAATCACATCTGGCGACAATGAGGTATTTTTTCGTTAAGATTTATTAGTCCGTATTAGTGCGATAGTTGTGAGGGTGAGATATAATTAGCCGAGCAATATGCATTTCTAAACATTTCTTTCTTTTTCTTCGTTTTTTTTTCTCTTCTTTTTTTCTTTCGACTAATTATGCATAGGATAAATAACGCGAACGGAGAGATCACTCGTCAGCATAGGGTTCTTTTGCATATCTCGTGCTGAACTAATATATAAAGTGCAATACATCGCAAAAAATTCTTCGTAGCGCAATCAGTCAATTAGATCGAGCTCGATGAATTTCCTATAGCCTCTATTGTTAAAAAAAAATAATAAAAAAAAATTGTTTCAAAATGATATAAAGAGTATATTGAGCATATAAAGCAGAGATAAAGAAATCCGTTGGCCCTAAACGAATTATATTATACTAGACAAGCACGGATTTATCGGCGAATCAACGGTGAATGAAAAAAAAAATGAAAAGAGGGATATATCTATTGTTAACACTTGTCGCCGCGAAATTATTATTTCATAAGGTTATAGATATTGATAATTTGTATGTAATTTGTTCGCAAGTGGACGTGAGCGATTGCGTGAGAGATTGATTTACTTAAACGTTGATTAACATTTAACATTAAACGCACTTCGTTATAATTTTTAGATCTGCCATATATGTAACTATAAGGAATTTTAGTTATATGTTTATGTGTATAATTATTTAATGGTATCACCGTATTGTGACCATTGTTTATTATTTTTGCGAAAAACGATTAATCACCGTCAATGGAGGAAGGAATAATTCGCTGTTAATTTTGGTAGTTCGTCTTTTGTGTACATACATGCTTAAAGCATCGAAAAAGCATTGGCATGCATAAAAGAGTGATCTGCAATCTACTTAAGTTTATATATATATATATATATATATATATATATATATACACACAAATATATATATATACCGAATCGTTTTTCGGGATTATATTTTATTATTGTACGTAACTGTTAAAAGTATGAAAGATGATTATATTATGAACACACGTTGGAGGATATGTCTCATTGCGTGACTACCTCCGTGTGCGTGAACGGATACTCACGTCGTAGATACGCGATTAAATAGATACTTTAGTGACTATTTGAAAAAAAAAGAAACAATCATGTCCAATTGGTGAAGAAAAGTTCGTTGAAGTTTTTCATACTCGGATTAAAATTGCATCTATTTAACTTAGTAACTACATTTCATTTTAACGCTAGCACGTACTTTATCATCGTGCAGGATATCGTGGCAATATTTCATTTATTAGCAGCAATGCAAAGTAATTTGGATTTTTTTTTTCTAAACACTGTATGAAGATCTGATTACGGAGTATAGTACTTCTTATTGTTTACATCAGTATATAGATTGCTACCAATCTAATCGAATCGCAAATAAACGAATACGTGTAGATATATGTATATCTATAATATCACCGATACCACGAGTGACTTACGAGAAATAACTTGAAACTTTCGTGTCGTGTACATTTATAGTACAAAGAAACTTTTGATGCAGGCAACTATGAAAGCGTAAATCAACGTGTACAATTATTTATACTAAATTTTTCATTCGATCTAACATTATTGAATTTGACAACGAATCTGTATATTTTAATGAAAAATTAATTAATATTCAATATCCCAATATTCACCGAGAAGAATTCTTCTTTTCCTTATTGGCCACAAAAGGCCGTTTACAAAAATAATGGATGGACAGCAGCTTTATATTTACAAAAAAGAAAACCGATCTTCACGTCTTATCAATATAACTTTACAATAATTATACTCTGTTCACCGCGGCATTAATAAAAAGAAATGTAAAAGAAACGTTACGAAACGCGATATACGGGTCGAGAGTTTCAGTATATAAATATTTTCTTGTTGATTTCTCTTACAATAACTGAATTAAATGAATTTTTGTTTTGTTGTAAGGCGCGTCAGGTAACATCACCATACGAGACATACATATATATAATATGTGTTGTTTAATGATGGAAATGTATTTTCCATAGGTGCCACAACTACACAGACATATATAGTATAGAACATGGGAATCCCCGTGTTCCGTTCTTACGAACGATAGAGACATATTTTTAATACTCTTGTTACTCTGCAACCGTTCAACAATTATAATATTATTAGGAATAATAAAATCTACATCGGAAATCAACATATATGATTTTGTATTTATTATCCTTCCCCGATCCCAAATCTTATCGAAACGTTTTTGGATACATCGGCAAGTTTTTTTGTAACTGTAAATAATTCGTAAAATCAATAATTTCTCAAATGAAATTGCGTATATTAATTATTACCGAAATATGTCACTTCCGGTTTAAATATTTCATTTTTCAACCGAAAATGACATCATACTGAAAAACGTCCTAGCAAGTTGATGGACCGCAAACGGACCGAAAAACGGACACGTCCGTTGGGGAACAAAACGGACCGTAAAAAACGACAAAACGGACTGTGCATTTTTGTTGGCATTTGGTGTTTTTTCTGTTGCGGAAACCGAAAACGGACCGAACGATTTTTTTCGAAAAATTTGCTCTGGTCCATTTTCGGTTCCTGCATCCGAAAAAGAACCAAGATCGTATTTTTATTCTGTCTTTTCATTAAAAACAGCATTAAAAACAAAACAACAAAAAAATGTTTAAAACTTAGCTAACATTTTTCATAAAATAACGTGCAGTCGTTCCTGGGTTTCCGCAACCGAAAAAGGACCAATCCAAACGTACGGTCCGTTTTACCGTTTTTGTGGTCCGTTTCGTTCCCGAACGGACGTGTCCGTTTTTCGGTCCGTTTTTTAGATTTTTTTCCTAAAAGCAGCCATCCGTCAACTTGCTAGGGACGTCACTTCCGGTTTAGAAGTCTCGTTTTTCAATCGGAAGTGACGTCATGCCGGGAATACGTCACTTCCGTTTTAGAAATCTCATAATTCGACCGCAAGTTTTTATGTTGCGTACAATCCGGAGGTACACAATTTCGCTAACTTTTATTATATTATTTTGAAATACGTTGCAAAAAAGATGCCTAATGGTTGAATAAAACGCGCGTAAATATATAAACACGATAACGTCCATAGAATTTCACGAGACGTCCAACGTGGCGCGACAAAAATTTTATTGGCTTCAGCGCCGCTCGCGGCTGAATTCGAAAACGTCACGCGACACAGTTTCAGAGTTATTTTTATTTCTGAGGGACCCCTGTCACCATAGGTCGGTCTCCTCGGTCTCCTACTCTCTAGCCTCCATTGCCTCCGTGTATTTAACGAACAAAATGTCGAAGGAAACAGCTTTACTGCCGTGTTACAATCGTGGTTGCGGCCAGAAATTCGATCCCAACGCGGAAAAGGATGGTCAGTATTCGATTGAACTTTTTTGTTACTACTTTTTTTCTTTCAATGTTATTGTTGCTCGCTCGACGTCTTGTTTTCTTCTTTGTTATTTTTTGTCGCAGAATGCGTTTATCATCCTGGCGAGCCGGTGTTTCACGACGCTTACAAAGGCTGGTCGTGCTGCAAGAAAAAATGTACGGATTTCACGGAATTCTTGAACATAAAAGGATGCACGAGAGGGTCGCACAGCAGCGTGAAACCTCCGGAGCCTGAAAAGCCCCCGGTAGATAAATCAATGGCGGACGAAGTCATAGAGGTCAAACCTCTCAGGGCCTCCAGCCTGAAGAGGCCACCTTTCGAGAGCCCACAAATCACTATGGATCCCATTGTGTCGCCCAATCTCTTAGAACAAATCAAAGGACTCGCCGCCACTGCTCCGGACAAGTCCAATGATGGCGTGGTTTCTATAGGACAGAGCTGCCACAACAAATCATGCAAAGCCACCTACAGAGGGCCGGATTCGGACACGGAGGTCTGTGCTCATCATCCCGGCGTGCCCATCTTTCACGAAGGCCTCAAATACTGGTCCTGCTGCCAAAAGAAAACCACAGATTTTTCTGTGTTTCTCGAACAACCTGGGTGTACGCATGGATTGCACGAATGGATGGCGAAAGTAAATAGAGATTTTTCATTGACGCTACGCTGCACAATCATTCGCACACATAATTTGGCAAAATCAATTTTTTTTTGTTATTTAAATAAATTATAATACTTCTATGATTTTTCACTTTGAAAATGTGCTAGATAAAGGTAGAGAAGTTGCTGACAAAAAAATTGGAGCCTTCTCAGCAGAACTTGCTGCAGTGAAGAGCTTATGAGTTTATGAGCACAGGGTGTGTTCTTCAATGCAGTTCTGCACTGTTTGGCTAAATCCAGAAATATTTTAGATGTATCCGCATATTACAGTCTGCTCCCAGTTCAGGGTTTCGTTTTGACATAAATTTGCTCTGAAAAACGTTCTTTTATGATCAAAATCGAGGAAATTTATTCCGCGAAAAGAATCGGATGTATCGTTGACGATTCAAAAAATTCCCTAACAGTGGACAGTCACAAATAAAAGAACGCATAGGTGAGCAGATCTGCTTTCAAGAACGCATCCATACTGCTTAACATTTTTTTGTAAAATAGAAAAAGAGCACACGAGGACATCCAAGTTTAGCTGCGTTTGGATTTGTTACCACGTTGAAGCATTTATTGATATTTCAGAATACAGACAAGGAAGTGAATTGTCGAATGGACTGGCACCAAACAGGATCATTCGTGGTGATATCGATTTTTGCCAAAAAGTATCAACCCAGTGAGTCAACTGTTAAGCTGAGCCCCATAAGACTTTCGGTGGATCTCTTCTTCGTCGAAGAGAATTCCCGGTACAACCTCGATATCGAACTGAGAGGGGTAAGTTTTGCCGGCAAAATCATTAATTCAGTTGTCCGTACGATGATTGGCCAATTTTTATTTTTGTTCTCTTCGTTGCAGATCGTGGATGTTGAAAAGAGTTCAGTATCAATGCTTCCCACCAAAGTAGAGATTAAGCTCAAGAAAGCTGAGCCCGGGTCTTGGGCACAGCTGAGCTTCCCGCGGTCCGGTGATAAAAAGATTGACTCGCGCGAAGACGACAGCAAGGAAGAGATAACCGAGCGCGTCGAAGCGGTCGATTTGAGCGATCTCTGATTTTTGTTTTTTTTTTTTTCATCTGACCGCTTCACGTTTTCTCGTTACATTGTTCATTAAGTTATCGAGCGAATTGCGCTTCCCGAATGTCACGCAATAATTCGTTTAACAAACGATATCGAGCTTTAATTTTTTTCGAGTTATCGAATTGTAGACAAACTTTTTGCACACGTGACGAAGTAACGCGCACAACTCATCGACGAATCGTTTACGTTTCGACGGTCTGAAATTTAAAAACATGCTTATCGGTTATCAGGTATAACATGCAATGTAATTGACGACAATAAAAAAGATCGTGCCCTGACAAATATATAATTATTGTATACGAATTTCGAATTGTAATTTCAAATATGATATTTTTATAATTTTAGAGGCAAATGCTCGAAATGTTAAGAAAGTACTAGCAAATTTAATTAATATTATTGATTAACAAATTGAGCAAAACTTTGAGTAGCACTTATTAAAGAAAATTCTCAGAATGGTCAAAACCGGCACATTTTCAGTCCACCGAAAATTTCAACGTATTTCGTTGACCAATCGTTGATCGAACTCTGCTCGGAACTCTCCGAACTGTAACGATGATTGGCTATTGAGGTAGGCTGAACTTTGTTGCGGCCGGCTTTGATCATTTTGGCGTGGATCGACGACCAATCATCGACCGGCCTGAACCGTCGAGCCCCTGAATTTTCTAAAGTACGCTGCAAAAACCGAGTGTTCTGAACAAATTATCTTAAATAAATAAATATAAAAAATAATTCCTGGATACGTCAATTTATTGCGTACTACTTGGTGTTCACGTACCTTTAATCGCATTATCGCAGCAACACTATATCGACACTAGTTTTAAATGAGATTAGCTAGAGTCGATAATTGTGAGGTTAAATGGCCTGTATCTGTGAGGTTCGACATTTCAGTGAAGTAACACAAGTTGATAATTTATGAACTGTCGCAAATCCTAGAGATTTTTTACGGAACGATCATGTCAATCGTAGAGAAGAAATTAAAGGTACAGTGGTAAAAACTATGAATCCATAAATTGTTATCGATAGATATATGTTTTCTTTGTTTGCTATGCAATCAGACAAGAGATAAACATTGCATTGATTGCAGGTTTTGGCGATACATGGCTATCGTCAGTCCGACAGTATTTTTAGTGGAAAGCTTGGCTCCTTGAGGAAAAGCTTCAAACAAAAAATTGACTTTGTATTCATTCGAGCACCACACTTGGTTCCACCATTCGAACCCAATGAGCAAGAGGAACCAGTTGCCGAAGGTTTACATTCGCTTTGAATGCTCACGTTTGCCCCAATACTTTACATGTTTACCCCAATACTTTATGTACACTGTAAAAAAATGTAGTTTGAAAATTAATTAACAGTATTGGCAGTTTTTTTTTACATAAACTGTTTCTTTTCAGAAATTTTGAACACATGCGCATTGCATTGCAAATTGTACAGTAAAATTTTTATTTTTAATATAATTTTTTGCAAATTTCATGCAAAAGATTTGTAATTTTATTATCTAGTATTTTTTATTTACAAAAAGTAAATTAATGTAAGTAATGTAAGCAAATTTCAAGTTACAGTGCATTAAATTTACAATTTATTTTTACAGTGTATATATACATATAAAAATTTAAGCCTATAAGTAACAGTAGTAATTCACAACTTACTTGTTACTTTTGCTGTAAATTGGATGACTCAATGAACTTTTAACTAAATCTGCAGGACTCTTGATGTCCAGCAAAATTCTGTCTAATAGTTGCTATAATTATAAGAACAAATAATTAAGGATCGATAATAAAAAGCAAAATAATAAAGATTATTACTTCATTCGATGTGAAAATGTGAGTTTTACATATGCTCCTCGTGCGCAAAACTCCCTTTTTCACATCTTGTAAAGTAACATTTTGCACTATACTCCTATCAAAAACTTTTTCTTAACTCGTGTAATTGCAACACTCACCTTCGGCTCGTGCCGTCAATTCACTCTCGTCAGAAACAGTTTTATAGCACGAGTATCGTAAATTACTATTAATTATTTAGGATACGGATGGTGGTTCAATACCGAGGACCATACTTTCAAGGCGACAGAGCCAAGTAATTTGTCTGTTGGTTTTGAGGACAGTGTGGCTCTGATAGAAAAGACATTCCACGACCTTGGGCCATTCGATGGAATTCTGGGTTTCTCCCAAGGGGCAGCTTTTGCATCAATTCTGTGTGCCATGCAGCAGAAAAAACGTATTTTCATTATTGATTTTTCTCCTCCGCGTTGAAACTGTACATATTACTTTTATCTTTAATGACTTACAGTGACTCCTATCAAATTCGACTTTGCTGTTATCATCTCGGGCTTTAAATCTTTGTGCGAGCCTCACGCGTATCTGTACGATGAGCGAGTGAGCTTGACCACACTTCACGTTTACGGCGAAACGGACAGAATTATTCCAACAGGTAAAAAAAAGAAACATTTCGTCATCAATTTAATTTCGCACCTTTGCAGCTGACCGTTTACTATATAGAAAATTTGTTTGCAGCTATGTCAACTGAATTGGCAGACGTCTTTGAAAATAAGAAGATATTTACTCACGAGGGGGGTCACTACGTACCGGGAAAAAAACAAATTTACGCCGACTTTATCAATGAAGTTTTGGAATCGAAGTCGACTGTGGAAAGATAATAGATCACAAGTGCTGAGTCTCGATTGTCACAATCCAAACAACTCTAAAAAAATGTATTTTTGAAGGATGGATCAAACGAAACATTTTTTAAAAAATGTAGAAGATGTAAATAATGTCACCTAATTTATTAAGATTACAGAAACAGGAATCGTTAAATTGCGTGTATAAATGAATACCCTGAGAAATTTCAGTGACAGCATATGTTAAAAAAAAAAAAAAAATTGCGTTACATAAATATTACACGATACATTTTATGTGTGATGTAAAAACAAAAATAGGTGAGGAAAAAAGAAAAAGCGAAATCCGTTCGATGAATTAACAATAAGATCGCCACTTGCTCTGGGCCATTGAACAACGATTAATGTACAACCTACGAAATTCATTAATATACACATTTGAAATCTTGACCAGTTTGAATGTTACTGCAAAGTTGACAGAACGATTATAGTAGCAGCATGAAAGGCACCTTCCGCTTATCGATGTATGAGGCAATTTATTAATTACGATTGCTACAACGTTCCTCCTTGATGGAACATTCAAGTTTTTTTAAAAATATTATTCGATCGGTATACATTGAAGCTATTACGAAAAGAAGATTTCACGATAAATGTACTGCAGTCTCAACGAGTTGCAGCGTATTAAGTATATGCTGGTGACAAAATAAAAGTTTTTATTGTGCAATTATAAATACGCGAGGACACAAAAGTTGACTGGCGAAATTTATATTCGGACAATACATCTTATATTTTGTTAAAAGGAAACGTATTTTTGTTATCTTCCTACTAGTTTGGATCTAAAACTAGTAATTTTCGTCATCATATTCAGCAGGAATGGCCAACTATAATTTTCATGCTAATCGAATAAGGCATATTTTAAGCATTTGTGTACTTGGATCCGAAACATTCCCAACTCTATGTCCATTTTTATTCACATCCAGACTCAGCCTTTATTATTAAATTTATTGACCTTATGGATCTATGTGTACAAAATTTGTATATTTAACTCCCTTCTGTCCGACATCACCGATCATTTTCGATATAACTGTTTCATCGTACTCGGTGCTTACAAAAGTCCAATTTACTAGATTTCACGAATTATGAGGCATATCGTATCGTCGGTCATTGAGTAGCCACGGATATTTTCAAACAACAGCTTGCAATTATGGGGCAAATTATTGTGAGGCACGCCGATGTTTCAAGGACCAAAATCTGTAGCCACCTTTGGCAAGCAACTATTGGAGTAATCAATCAATCTATGTAACCAGGGACAATGGTAAATCACAGCGTGTTCTCGCTTTGATAAGCGACTGCAATCATTGACGAACAAAATCTAATTTTCCAAATACCTGACAAAAATAAAATAGTAATCGACATTTTGAGATAAGTCTTAGGACAGGTTTTAAAAATTAACAACGAATATGCTAGAATTCAAGGTAACCGATCCACGTAACTACGAACAGAATGAAAAATATATCTTGGCGTTCAATTGACTAAAAATTATAAATGCAATTTTTATTTTTAAGAAGTAATCGGAAGATTAGATTTTTTCTTTTCTGCTGTAAACGGAAAGGGTTCGAATGATATTTTTATCGTGGTTTCGATTGACAATTCACAATAATATGCGTGGGTGCAAATGCAAGGAAGATCCGTGCAACAAGTATTAGTCTATTCGAAGATGCGCTCCGTTACAATTAACCCTTGAACGTCAGAATTACGACTTCCTCGACGCCTTAGTTACGTTCTTATCTTTTTTTTGTTACAAAAAAAAAAAATGTATTCCATTACTTCTTACGATTATCCATTCATTAGACTCTGGCAAACAGTTCTCGAAAACTACCGGCACAGGCATCAGCACTGGATGATTATTGTGGACGTTTTGAAACAGGGATAATAAATAAGGAACATTACTGTTGTTTTAAATGTTGTGACAAAATGTCGGCAATAATTACGTTGCTGTTGACCGTTTCACAAATTTTGCATGTACTATCGGTCTGACCGTAAATTGTCTCGATACACATTTTTCCGATCTAACGTACACGCTTTGTTTTTTTTTTTTTTACACAAACGATAGTCATTAATTTGGCTAGAATTGTCTAAAAAAAAAGTTGTTTCTTATTTTTTTCAGGATTCTCGCTAGTATGAGTGTTCAAATTCATTGTTTTCAAATATGTATGTTTCGTTGTGAAAAAAAAAATACGATAACAATCATTTGAATGGCTTGTACAATCAATAAAGCGCTTTTTATTTGCTAGAAAAAAAAATAAGTTATCATGAAAAAACTGCCATTCGAATAAAATTTTGGCGTTTTCTCTCTTTCTCTTTCTCTCTCTCTCTCTCTCTCTCTCTCTCTTTCTCGCAATATATCTGTATAATTATTCCGACTCAAGCTTCAACGTATAAGAGGTAAGTGTCGATCATCAACTAAACAAAAATAAACAAATTTTCTTTCTCTTTTTTTATAACTGCAGCTTTTTGTCTCTGCCGCTTATGTTTCCTTTTTTTTTTTTTTTTTGTGAATAATTAATGCGCTTGAATTATCCTTTTAAATTTAGTTTGAATCTATTCACCTGATTTTTGTTACCGGACACACGCTAGTTGCAGTTAAGACGACGGACAACGTGCATTAGCGACGCATCATCGTCGATCGTTATCGGTAAGACCGATTGTTCAAGGAGATTGCTCCTGACCGTTTGCTTCTTGGGACTTCATGACGTCCGGAAGATCGGGAGGTTGCGAGAACGGTGTCATCTCGAGCGATTCAAATTGACCGTTGTCCTGACGTATAGCTAGGCCGATGAGCGCAGGATTTTGCGCTTTCGCGGAGTTCGATGTCAATCCGTAATCTGAGAGATATCTGCCGTCGTACATTAAGGTATTGTCTTTGTTGTAGAGCTGTTGGTTTATTGGTGGAATCTTCAAAATACCTGTAATTCGACGAGATAAAAATATACGCACATACATATATATTACACACATCTATATGTAGAAAATCCGAATAGATAAACGAAAATTAGGACGAAAACTTGAAACATCGGATTTCGTATTGCGAGTTTTTTTTCCATTACCTTCGATAATTTTTTTCAATTCTAGAACGGTCGTGTCATCTTTGGCGTCGGTAAAAATCGTCATTTTCTTTCGCCTGATCATCAGAAAGACGTCCTGAAGTGTCCCGACGAAGAATACAAGGATCAGAGGTTAAGTTGACTTAAGGAATTATTTATTTTCAATAATATTACGAGGAAAGAGACCGGTGTGAGAGGTCAACGTTCACTTACCATTTTGTGACTAATTTTGTTCGATATACAAGACTGGAATAATAAATTTACTATCGCTACGTTTTTTTTTACAATGCCCTCGGGTTACCCGTGATGAAAGGTTAAAATGAGACAGCTTAGCGCTGTCAGTCAGTCAGTTATATCAGAGACCCGATGAGAGATAGACATGCGCCATGATACACGGTCCAGTCCAGTCGGGAAGCAGGATTGGGCGCGACCTCGGCACCGCCATCTGCGCAGCGGAACAATGTAGTTGTGGGGAAGTTGTACGAACGGTAAACAGTAAAAGAGTTTAGCATTGTTCTGATCTGCGAAGTCATTGAAACATTTGTAATTCAATCGGAAAACGGCTACGAAAACTTTTTCACGTAGTAATCGTCAAGGAGTTCAAGGCTAAAGTTTGTTTATGTCTTCAGTAAGCAGCTTACGTGAGTAGTCCATCCACAGTTCTATAACTTCGTCGAGGGCTCTTGATCCGCCCAGCACGACAGCCGGTATAACCGGAGATAGGTACAGCAGTTCCAAATTCGTAGCTCAGGGACTGGTCCGCAAAGCTCCGTATCAGCTTTTCACACAGCCGTGAACGCTCTCTCACGCTGGCAAGCGGGGTTACTGATCGGGCATTTCAGGGTGCTAAGAAAAACCGTGTCCGAAAGGCGTCCACATTTCGCCAAGGAAAGACAAGGGTAACATGAGAGCGAGTAGGTAAGCGCGCCCGGGAGTTTCGAGGCGAGAACGCCGCAAGCAACCTCCTCGCGCGCATGCTCTCCTGATACTCCGTTAGCCAATGTGGATGACTTTACGTCTTTTGATGGGCAGGTGAGGAGTCTTGGCGAGTGTCAACGATATATATATGTATATATACGTATGTGTATTGAGTATAATCGAGGTTCGATCGGTGCTAACCGCTTTACGGCTTATTCCCCCCTCCGCGTTTATTCTTCGCAGCGAGAGCGCGGTCGCGGCCTCGGCCTCCTCGTCGGCGTTCGCCTCGTCGCCGAGAGAACACCCTCCGGTCCACACGTGATCCGCGTCGACGCCTCCACAAGGACTCCGCGTTCCGTGGATTCTCAATCAGGCGATCATGTGCGCAGAGAAACTTTCCCTCGGTCCGCGAGGAAACTCGTACACAGTGAACGATTAGTAATAATCATAACAGCGAGGAGGTGCTCGGAATATCGGGCGTCACCGAGCAAGAGGGTTGACGGTAAAATATTTCCTAAGACATTAGGAAACGATGATAGGCGGAGGAAAGAATTTGTGCTCTTAATACTGCCAGTTCGTATCTTGTTTTTATTTAATTAGAAACGTTCGTGAACATTTTTATTTGCTCCGTCACTCATTGGACTCGCGATGTTAATGCGATTTTCATAACGGTGGAATGAAAATTTACGGAAACTTGGAAATTCTTAGTGCATTGTCGTACGCACGGATTTCGATAATTGTCATTTGATTCTTAGGCCACTCGTTCTCGGAACTCCTCGACGCTCGCCCATTGAGATCCGAGTATCGTATCCACGTGCATTCTAAACCCGAGTTCCCGCTATCAGGGCCACATGAGACGACGGATGATCGCAATACAATGGGCATATATGCGCGAGACTACGATTCTCCATCTTTTTCATTATTATTAGCGACCGAAATGCCTCATCGGAACACGTGGTCGAAGCGACAGGGGAACATATTGTCGATGGAGTTATACGGACGGCTCTTGCGGAGCATGTTCTCCTGTTATATGCGCGGGCTCCTTATACGGTTGTAGGTGGACGGAGCACGCTTTCACTCGATCCCCCTACCATCCGAACGTTCCTCTCCGCGATGGCTCCCCCTCCATCGCACATACCACCGGACGGCAAAAACCACTGCGCAGTCCCTCCGCCCCTCGAATCAAGAGACGCGGCGTCTCGACGCCAAGTATCAGAATCACTGGAAACAGGCTGAATTCCTGCACGTACTAATTTCTTATTTCTTTTATTTTTTTATTCGATATCTGACATGGAATTATAAGTAACTTGTAATTCCTCAGGACATCAATTTTATTACCTGTTAGTCTCTTTTTGTTTTTAATTCCATTTTTCGGAATAGACCCTACTAAGCAAACAATATATTCTATGATCTGTATCAATTTTACAGGCTTTTAATTTAACGTGTTTAAGAAACAGGCAAATTCAATCGTCCTGAACTACGAATAGTTCGAGTTCAGCAATTTCGAGAGAATATATATACTTTTTGTATTTATAGTCGTAATCATATTCTTTTAGATTTATAGCAGTTTATAATCTCTTAATTGTATTTTGATTATTATTATATTGAGTCTGTTATTTCTCGATTATTTTTGTTATACACGGGGGCGATCTCAGTCACTGCTGCTGTCTGCAATTTACTCGCAATGTGTCGTGTTAAAGGAGCAATACGTTGAAATAAAGAAATAAAATTGATTAAAAGGGAACTATCGCACGTCGATTTTGAGAATTTAGTTTGTCAGTCGGTAATGTCATTCGCGATACTCTACTGCTCGATCGTTACAAACGGTTAATGCATTTTTTCTGTATAATCAAAGATTTTTGCATTCTGCACTCTTGTGATCAACGACATTCGGGTTTATTTTTTGGAGTCACGATGTAAAAAAAAGGAAATTTAATGTACTGGACTGGAAGTTTTTATGCAAAAACTGGTACATTAAATATAATGTAAAATTGTGATGAAAAATGAATATACGTTTTTATAGATAGTAAAGTAAATTATAAAAATTAAAATACTTCATAGTAAAATTAAAGTTAAAGATAAAAAATAAAGTGTTCCCAATGTTTTTAATACACTGAACATTAATCGTTGATCACAAATGTACACGAAATTTAATATACCAGTTTGTGCGTAAAAACTTCCAGTCCGATATTTTTAATTCCTCAATTTTTTTTTATGGTGCACGACAAATGACCAATCAGTGGACATGGCCATGAAACCGGCGCGTGCACTTGTTCTTTGAAATTAATTAACGCGGTACTGCGAAGCGCATATCGGATGACTCTGCTGGCCTATCGCGTTCGAAGTGCGGCCGGATGGCAACGACTCAACGACGTAGACCGCACTCGACTGCACCACGCGTCAAGCCTACGTAGCAAACAAGCATGGGGGGACGGAAGAAGAAGCGCGCTTGGTGGGCAAGCGCGCGACGACTGCGCGAGTCATCTGCGGACCGTCGCGAATGTATCGGGATAGCATGGATACGAGACAAGTTGTCACTTGGCTCGTTCGACTTTTCCCAAACGTTCGTCGAACGAACGATTTGGGAAGTAGAAATTTCTTGTTGCAATATTCTTTTGGATTCGACGATTGGAAAAAAAATAACTAGTTTTATTGCTTTTACTCTCAGTACGCCGAAACACATTTACTTCAAGTCTGATCTTGGACGACTTGACGAAGTATAACAGAATTAGACATAGCGATACCCACGACCTGCGAAAATAATTGAAAGTGAGGTTTGAGTCGGTCCATCGTTATTTCAATCGGAAATAAAAATTCACTTACGGATTTAAAAGTCTGCAGAGAGAGGACGTAAAATGGACCGCCCGTGAGAACGATCGATCTTTGGGCACGAAAAATGAAGAACTGAACTAGATGATTTATCCTCCGAATTGTCTTTTGATGATTGTCGTTCGTTTTCGCGTAATCGCACGTCAATTGTTCCCAGCTGCTCAGGTATACCGAATCTGCGATCTGTAAACCCTAGAAAGAATAATGAAAAAACGTTTTTGTTATAATTGTTATGCTTTGATCTGAATGTATTGTTGAATCTATGACCCGACCAATGTCCTGATTTTCGTGGCGTAATAACAATAGACGAAAAGCTGGGCTATCACGCTCAGAAAATATTCGAGCATGCTCCATAATTTCATAATGGTCGTCACATTCGTCTGTGTTCGGGTTACCGGAAACAAAATACAATGCAGTGAGCATATATAATTTTTATTGAATCATTAAAAAAATAATGATTATTATTTTTTTAAATTATTACGCTTACATTAACTTCGACGGTGGAGGCTTCCAAAGATACCATGCAGAGAACAATGATATTCTCGAGGCATTGCACGAACATCGCTGGACTCGCCAGCACCTCCAAAGAATTCAGGAATCTATACCAATCCGTTCGATATTTGTAACTTAAGTATGGGCGGTGGTAAACATACCGCGTTCATGCACATATTTGTGCCGCGACAGACACTGATCTTCACCCACACTGCGATCTTTTTTTTTTTTACACAGGACATCGCTTAAAGTAACGACTATTTTATCGACAATATTCTTACGTTAGAATTTCCGAATGGTGATTCACGCAATTCTTCAATTTTCTTTCAAAGTCTAGACTCGCCGTCACTGCTCTGCGAATTTCCGAATGTTAACGAACAATTCTGTACTCGACAGTTTATTGATATTAATTAATTATTGATTAATCTATGAAGCTGTACGAAAAGTTAATGAGCATACTTCAAGATTGTCTTCGCGTCGCTCTCGTCGACGAGCGAGCAGTTCAGATAACGCAACTGGGCGCAAACGATCATGAGCGAGGAGATGTAGAAAACATCGTAGGTGATCGAGCCGATGGCGGAACTTATGCCGCCAATAAATTGAACGATGTACATGAACGTGTAACCGACGTCGCCATTGACGTCCCAAGGTTTCCATCCGAGATACGGGAGCTTTCTCACTCTTCTATCCGTGACGTTGGCATCCATCGGATATTCGGCTGCCAAATTCCTCTCCTGAAACTCGAGGATCAACGGATTCGAGCACCAGTGCAGAACGCCGTACATGCAAAGCCACAGCCATCCGTAAAGGAACCTCAGATAGTGCGTGCGTGTCCTCGTCATTTCGGTCCTGTACTTTTCAAAACCTGGTAGTTTGAAGAGAAGAAAAAAAAACAAATTAGGTACAAAAAAAAAACAAAAATTATAGATTTAATTATTATTAACCAGAGCTGGGCAGTACTTGAAGTACACACGTACAAGCACTTTTTGAGTATACGCTTGCATTAAGGACACTCGATGAGTACCATGACATCTTGTTTCTATTAATATGTGATTATCTGTATACATTTTTCAATAAGTTTAATTTTAATGAGACCTTTTTTTTAAATTTATTGTTGAAGAATTCCATGAAAAAAACGAGCAGGGCACCTTTTCATTTTTTGAATGTAAAAAATATCTAATCAACAACGAGAAGGGACGAGAAGCGACCCTTTCCGTTTTATTAATGACATTTTTTATGGATGAAGAAAAATTAAAATGTGAGGTACAGTTTAAAGATAGCCTCAACATTACGACAAATCACGAAAAATACTTGGAAAAAGTACTTCATGCTTGAAGTGCCTTTTAAATAATTACTTCGACTAAGACAGAATAAAACAGAACACGCAAGCCCCCTATGGACACCGTGCCCAAACATACAATGACGAGTAATAACTAAAAGACGCAGAAAAAAATTATACAATGAAAATAACAAACGATAATAAAGATTAAACTATATAACAACCAAGCATTAAAATAAAGTAATAAAAAACCAAACATGACAATAAGAATGAAAAATAAGATTAACAATAAACCTAAACCTAAATAAACCTGCCTAAATCGTTGTTATTGATCTTCATGGAAAAATAATGGCATCTCTCAAGCGTTCCAATCAGATTGGATATTTCATTGACCCTTAAGATGCAGTAGCTCCATTTAATGAGGCCGATGCATTGCAAGCAGAGAGGTCCCGTGTAGGCGGCGAAACTCGTGAGGTCGTTGCTCGCATTCTTGAAATCGATGCACGCCGAGATTATAAGCATGAGGTCCGATGTCAAAAGAATAGCGACCAACGCAACCACGAGAATATTTTTTCTCTTCGAGAATGTGTCTGGTCTCCAGATCTTCGAGTATCTCATGAAATTCAATAGATCTCCTACGTAGGTTTCGAACGAGGGTTCTTCGTCGGTCGAAGCCATCTCTGATAATAACTGCAATTGATTCGAGTTCAATTAAACGATCGGATGAGTGTTATGTCAAATTTCGGATTTCCGATTTGTTGTATGAAAATTATAATAGACGATATGTCACTGCGTCGCTTACATTCGTCACCGCGTCGTTTTGCGGGCGCTTAGTCAGCCCGATGATAAAAAAGCGAGTGCGGTTGTAACATTTCCGGCGAGCACCAGGCCCCAGGCCCAGATAAAATTACAAAGAATAACATTAGCGACACACAATTTTTTTTATCACATTAAAAAAGAAGCGATCTTGATTAATGATTATAATAAAATAACGAAAATATCAGGTACAAAAATACCGAAAAATTTACAAAACATAATGAAAAAAAAAATTAATTACGTGCTGATGATTTTATCAATAAATCGTTGTAAAAAGTTTCAATTCATCGAAGAATTATATTCAAGAAGTAACAGGAGTCCTCGTCGAGGATACTCTTCTCGGCCACGAAAGAGAAGAAGTTACTACCTCACGATATCCCGTTCTTGCTTTCCCACCGTACACGTACTCTCGACTCGCGGCGCGGGTCATCTTATAAAATAAAACAACGTGTATCCCGGCGTGTACTTGCAGTACCGGCCGGCTAACTGGCTCTTATATTGTATATTCCCCTGGTGAATGTAATCCCGACAATTACGTGCGTTACGTCATACTGCTTGGAATTCGTACGTGCGCACTTACCAGCTGTGTCGGTACGAGCTGCGTGCACCGAATACTCAGCAACATTATTTTTTTCACGTTCGGATAATTAAAAAATAATAATTAAGCGTAACGCAGTTACTCCATACACGGGATGGCGAGAGTGCGTCGAAGACTCATAAATAGTATATGAGGCATTATTTATCGAACTGGTTGACCTCTTGGATGTTTTTGAAAATTTGACAATACTACTTGAGAGAGGCTTCTGTGTTTTTTTTTTTAGATTTTTGAAGTGCACCGTTCAGGATTTACCTTTTTTTATATCCGTATATCTCGAAAAATATTGGTCACCCAAAAAATTCGTAGGAACATTAACTTTTTTATTTTTCACCAAATTTCGAATGATGTTAGAGTCATAATTTTCCTGACACGGGAAAGTCCATTTTTCGTTTAAAAAAAGTAAAAAAAATGTCTACATAAAACACACTTGCGATTCTGGTTCCAATTTTTGACGATATTTAGCATTGTATGAAGATTCTAAAAAACAAAATTCCCAAAGTGGTACCTGCGATTCTTACGTACTAAAGAAATAAACAAATAAAAATGTAATTTATATAGATTCGTATAAACTCGACTATTATTTAGATAACTGAAAGGGGTTTGCCCGTAATCAGTAAATTTGATCCACATCATTGGAAAACTTGTTTTGAAATAGAGGTTCTTTCAATAAAGCTTGTTGGATGCGTTTCCCTCGTTTGCACTCTGCAATATAAATTTAATTTTGTGTTTGTTTATTTTTTTAGTACGTAAGAATCGCAGGTACCACTTTGGGATTTCTTTCTCAGAATCTTCATACAATGCCAAATATCCTGAAAAATTGGGACCAGAATCGAAGGTGTGTTTTTTTTAGTAGAAAAAAAAATTATTACAATTTTCTTTTCACGAAACATGGACTTTCCCGTATCGCCAAATTTATTACTCTAACGTTATTCAAAAGATTATGAAAATTAAAAAAAGTTAATGTTCCTACGAATTTTTTGAGTGACCAATGCTTTTGACATATACGGACATTTAACAAAAATACGTAAATCCTGAAGGGTGGACTTTAAAAATCTAAAAAAAATCACAGAAGCACCTCTAAGGTAGTACTACGAGCTGACAAATAAAAAAACATCTGAGAGGTCGACCGAAAAAAGTGGCCCAGTTGATAAAGAATGCCTCATATCATGAATGCCTCGACAAAGCTTTTACAAACGATTAAAATTAATATATTGAAAATATATTTCAACTTACATTTTATTAAAGCAAAGCTCTGCAGATCTCGAATTTAACGATAACCGTTAAGTCATACTGCTTAGAATTCGTATGTGCGCACGTACGAGCTGCGTCAGCACCAAATACACGGCAGCATTATTTTTCTTTCACGTTCGCAAATGTTTTTTATTATTAATTAAGCGTAACGCAGTTACTCCAAACTCGGGATGGTGAGAGTGTGTCCGAGATTCGTGAATAGTGTATCGTGAATTCTACGACAAAGCTTTTACGAACGATTAAAATAGATATACTGAAAACATGTTTTCGACTTACATCTTACTAAAGTAAGGCTTTACTGGTCTCGGATTTAACGATAAACGCCATGGCCGTGAAATTTTTACGCGAAATTTAAGATAACATTTTTACAATGGAATTATAGGCTTTAGAAAATTCGAGGATTTGTAAGTGAAACTGTCGATAGTCGAATAGAAACTGAGAACCCCTCCGAGACATCGGATACGCCCATCCCCCGAAGACTCACGCTCCATCAATAATACAATGATTTATAGGCCAATTATTTCGAATTCACCGCTATTCATTATCGGTTCGAACCGCCCACATGCCTTTACCTATACATTCAAAGGACGGTACAGACCGTACCTGTCCTGTCCTTTCATTAGTCTCCAATAACTATCAGTATTTATCGGCACGCAACGTTGTACAGAATACTTATATTCCTGTCAGCTGTCGGAGTTCGAACTTTGCAATCGAAGCCTCATTCGGAGAATCGCCAACTGTTCCTACGTTTAATAGGTATTTGCGTACGGAGTGTACAAAGCGTTCAGCAGCCCATCATTAAATCATTATAGTTCTCAAACTCTTTGGCTACCACGACGATTATTCCAAATGACACGTTTTAGTGTTTCAAACATCAAATAGAACGTAAAGTTCCTTTCACTCCGTCTGCATATTGTATGAGTGTTCGCGATGTCTGTCTTCGGTACAATGCTACTGAGACAAAAGTCTTCTCACAGTCGTCCCTTGTATTATTAACTCCCGACTGCCCGCTAGGGCAAAAAGACGGGAGTTATGCGTTTGACGGAGGCCCCCCGATTTTGCTGTTTTCGTTGTCACGAGTGT
>JAPYZC010001690.1:0-21025 GCA_030522665.1 Ichneumoninae sp. A BG-2022a | reverse complement strand
TGTATACAAATTCTAATTTCATATACCGAGGATGTATATTTCATATAACTTTGTATATTAAACGTGTTGTAAACTTCATAACATTTTTTACAGTGTAATTCAACCGTACTTTTTTATCAGTGTGTAAATTCGTGTGTTCCGCAGTTTCGACGGATCGTAGTTTACGCAGAATTATTGTCGTTTGCAGGGTTGCGACTCCGCCGTCCGGATTCTGCTCGAGTAAGAGTGAAAGTGTGACCCGTCGCTGCTTTATAATTTTTAATACGATCCGCGCAGCGAGTACCGCGTAATCATGACCACCGGCACGATAACGACCGGAGGAAAGGCAGTCGCGGGCGGATGTGCCGACGAGAGTGCCGTAATCGCTGACGGGAATGCGTCGAACGGCCCGAAGGATGCTCGCGAAGACGAGGCCGTGGGAGACGAGTACCGGCTCCTCGTTGAGAACATCGTGGCGATACCGAAAAATTGGAAGGACATGACGGTGCGAGAGCAGCGCGACTGGGTGTATCAGCAGATCGATCGACACCTGACGAATTTGCCGAAGAGTCTGCGCTCCATGGTGGTCGGTGCCGCGGTCAGAGGAGACTGCGGACGTCCCGCGACCGCCCCGGTGCCCGAGTGGCTCGACCGCGAGAAGTTCGCACGCGGTCAGCGATTCGCGACGGACAATTTGGCGTCGGTCTTCCTGGCCGAATTGCTGTCGCTCGTCGGGCTCTTCTCGTTCGAGAACGGCCTTAAGCCGCTGATAATGACCGGCAAGTCGGGCGATCCTTTCGCGGCTTTCAAGAGATACCTGTCGACGGCGAGGCGGATAAGGAGCTGGTACACCTCCGACCCGTGGACCGAAGGGACGGCGGCCTACAGGGACGTTCAGACCGTCAGGAGGATGCACGCGGTCGTGAGGAAGAGGCTGATCGAGTCGAGCCTCGAGGACATCGACGAGGCGTCGAGGATCGACAAACCCTGGAGCACGACTCGATCGGCGCTGCTGGAGGACTTTCGGGGCGCGTGTCCGGCGGCGGCGCCGGGCCAGTGCCCGTACACCTTCGGCAAGGAGGATCTGCACAGGAGGCCCAAAGGGATGAATCAGGGGGAAATGGCGGCGACTCAGGCGGGCTTCGTCTCCATGGCGATTCTTCATCCGGAGGCCTTCGGCATTCACGGAGCCAGCGAGGAGGACCTCGAGGCGTTCTGCCACGTGTGGCGAGGCTTGGGTTATCTTCTCGGCATGGAGGACGAGTAAGTTGGCGCGATCGTAACTTTACGACTATCGAATTAAATTTGTGGGCGGGGTTGGTTCTTGATACGTTTAACCCGATTAGATTCAATTTCTGCGATGGAACTCTCGAGGAGGTGAGGCAACGCTCGAGGGACTTTCTCGAATATTGGGTGAAGCCCAACTTGCGGGATGTTACGCCGGAGTGGGAGCACATGCTGAGATGCGTCATGACGGGGATACGGTATTACTTTCCGGGGATGGCTTACGAACATGCCGTCATGTACTTTGCCGAATTACTCGACGTTCGGCTACCGCTGCTCGAGGCGACCCTCGGCTATCGGTCCTGGTTCCGGTACAAGATGATGAAGTGAGCATTACATCTTTTCGTGTGAATTTTTTAATTGGAGTCAGAAATTAGGTTGTTTTGGGAAAGTCCATATGTAAACCAACTTTCTATCCGCCACATATAACGGTTGGTTTTGACATATCAACCAAAAACCAACTTCCAGAAGGTTGGAATCAGAATCGGTTTGACGCACCAATCGACCGGTTGCGTTGGAATACCCTATTGGTACCAGCAACCGCTGTTTTGACGGTCATTGTACTGATTGTGCCTAAAATTAGCCACAAAATTATGCACGACCGAACGAATCTGGCGCCATCGAAACAAATTGCTGGTTGTTCCCCGTATTCGTGGCAAAGAGGTCGTATTTGACTGTTCCGACCGCAAAACAACTACAAATTCGTTTGACCGAAGACCTTGCAGTAGTTCAAGTCGAGGCGGTGGCGCTGCATTGGGTCGAATTTGCGGTTTTTTCGCGGTGGATTTCAGGCACAAACCCACAGGTTGTATTGATGGTCGAAATGCTGTCGATGGTACCGATGGGGTAGATTGTTAGAAAACAACCCGAAAAGCAACCCAAAGTTTAACGGTTGGTTGGTCCGCGAGGGTTAGGCCGGACAAAGAAACGAGTTACATTGCATTGCAGAATAACTCTACGCTGGACCGCCCGATTACCCGGAACGTTGACGGCAATGAACCGAGGCCTCATTCTCTGCATGGAACGCGCGCTGCGATACACCGACGAGGAACTCGCCGCGCTGGAGAAACAATCGACCGTCGACATGTCCAAGGGCGTGGAGGACGCCGCGGCAACGCCGAGCGATCTCGTAACCGCGACCCACTGGCACAGGAATTCGATATTCGTTTTGTTGTCGACTTGCGTACTGCTGAGCTTGCCGCTCGTTGCGAAAAAGTTCATTAGAATGTTTTTGCTCATCGAGGCCGGTTCGGCCCTATCCAGCTGACACTTTCGCGAAATGGCTGGGTAAAAGGTACGAAGGAAGTAGCTGTTGATATTATTATTATTATCTTTTTTTCGTAGTGGAATACACGCGTTCCAATGTAATGATTGTGCTGGGTCGGAAGTTACGTAAATATCGGTGGTAACGGGCGACGTCAAAATAGTCACTAGCTCAGGTCGATTGCAGAGTACAGTAGAACCCCATTTATCAGAGGTAATGCGGGGAGAGCGTACGTCGGATAACTGAAATCTCGGATAGCACGGATAACATACTCGATTCAAACGTGTACTACTATTATATATTCTTAAAAATAACGCATATAAACATTAATTTTATTAGTTAATTTAGCTATTTTTAAAAATATAATTATAATTTAGTTAATTAACGTTAACTTGATATAAACAGAAACCATTAACTGTAAGATCGGAACTGTTGTATTTGCAGCTCGCAATATGAAGACGCTGCAAACTTGCACAAGTGTAAGCACGTAGCCGTTGCGGACTACTCAGCGCGTGGGCATTGCTGCTTTATCCGTTTTATCCGAGTTCTCCGTATTATCCGAGACTTCTCGATCGGATAAAAATCTGAAAAAAATCAAGCATATGGAAGATGCTGATAAGATTGTTCCTCCATAATAATGATCCCAAAATGTTATTCGTTTCTTTTATGTTAAAATTTGGTTAAAATCGTAATTTTCAAGTATTAGATAAAATTCGCAAAAATTCATACGTTTTCAGAAAAATTAACAAATCATTTACGTAATAAAAAAAAATTGGTTGCCGGGTAATTTGTTGCACAATTTATTATTATGCACAATCTTTTCAGCACCTTTTATATGCTAGAATTTTTTCAGATTTTTTTCTCATCGAGAAGTGTTTGTAATCTTTGTCTTTTTTCTCTTAATCTTAGGCGGCGTCAATCATTGTGCTAGTACTACCTTAATGCGATAATTTTCGACGAGTTTATTGCTTCGCAGAAGCGAGGTCTTACTGTAGTTATATGTATTTTCTATATACCTATGTTATCGATATACCGAAAGGAGTGTGTACATATTACGAGTCGATTGAAAGAAAAAAAAATACGCTTGACTGTGATGAGAGCTGTGAAAGATACGGCCTAACGAATGAACTTATAGTTTACACATTTTATTATAAAAAAAAGACCTTATATCCGTACATCGGGTCAGTGTTTAATCATTGAATTCCTGGCACGATTGAATAACCTCGAACCTTCTATTGGCACGAATATTCGTCGATCTTCTCCCGGACTGAGATATCGTGACTGAACATGGGTGAGAGATTGAGCGACGAACCGAGCACCAGTGTTGATCAGTGACCTTCCGACCTACCGACGATCAAGCAGAGAGCGTCTCACGCGCGTGCCGGCAAAAATGTTCCGACAGGAAACCTCACGAACTACTCGCAGCGCAAAGTATGTCGCTGAGTGTCGCGCGCGCGAAAGCATGTTATTCCGGCGTTGTATCGCTGCTCAGCAGGTGTCGTCCACCGTCCTGTTGTCAATTTGAAACATTGTAACGGCTTTTAACAGCGGGACAAAAAAAAAACAGTGCCTTTGTTAATAAATCGCAAAGCACGAGGTCAACGAGGGTCGTCGTTTTGCGCGAAAAAAAATGATCGTAAGTACATTTTGTCGACCGACGAACGAGTTTAACTTTCCATATAACACACAGTTCAATGCATTTGTCTCATCGGACCTTGCGTATGTCGTGCGTTTCGTCTTTTCCAGACGGTCCCCGTGTTTTTTTACCCGAGCACACGAACAGTGACGCGCTGAGGGAAGACAGCGGCGATGGAACTGGAATCCACGATCCTGGAACGTCTCCAGGAGCTGAGACAGTGGCAAATCGAGCAGCAGGAACGACTGCTGAAGCAGCAGCAGGAGCAGAGAGCGCTGCTGACTTTCGAGCAGGATCGCATGTACCAAGCTCTCGGATTGTCCGTTCAGGCTATCACCTTGGATGAATCCGTGGCGGAGAAAACTATGTTCTCGCCCAGCAAGTATCAAATCGCTCCGGACGATGCCGAACGCTCCTGTGTTCACGAGCTGAGCAAGGATGGCTCTTGCGAAGATTTTGATCCAGCTGGGAATTCCGTACATTTTATTGCGGAAGCAGCTCACGAAGAAGTTACGGAGAATCAGCGGAGAGCGGAGCTCAACGTTCCTCCTCTGCAGCTGAACACGAACAGATATCTCAATTTCAAATCTTCCGGAGAAGCTTTCAGCCCACGCTCCGAGATCCCTTCGTACCGCGAGCCCTCCGTCGTCACGGAGAGCTCGGAGGGAACTCCGGAGAAGCGTCGCGGAGGAACTTCGGAGCTGAGCATGGAGGGAGTCGAGCCTCTTCCTCCGGACAAGCCTCCGAACAAGCTTTTGACCATAGACGACCTTCCGGTGCCTTCGCCCAGAAAAGACTTCAAAACTATGCTCGAGGAGAGACTGCGAGACTGCGAGACGGATCCGAGCATGAATGCCGAGGGGGTCGCGAAGACGGTGATAAAACGTCCGTTTCTGAAGAAGGGCGAGGGATTGGCGAGGTTCAAGCCGAATCCCGGAGGGCTTTTGTCGAAGAAACCTGCGAGACCGCGCAGTGTTTCTCTGTCGTCCGGAACACGTGTCTCGTCGAACTCTTCGGTCAAGAGCAACATGACCAGGCTGAAGGACACGCCGAAGAGCTCGAGAGTCCCAGCGAGGGCGCTCCCAGCTCCGGCGATCGCTCAGCCGAAGCTCAACCTCAAGAACGTTCCGCCTCCAAAGAAGAAAGTACGCAGCAAGTCCATGTCCGCTGTAACGACGAACAAACCGAACGTTAACGGCAACAACGCTCCGAAGGTGAAACCCTCGGTCGCCATGAACGCCTCGTCGGACTTCGAGACGAAGAGTCGTCGGGAATTGGAGGAAATGAGGATCTTCGAGCTGCTCGAGGAGAAGGCGGAGAATTCGAGTTTCTGCTCGAACTCTAGCACGGTGCTCGCGCTCTTTCGACAGTCGACGCCGATGAAGACGAAATGCGCGAGGAGCAACAACGGCGATCCGAGACAACGGTCGACGAACGAGTCTGCCAGGCGCGAGTCGAGCGACACGAGCCTCGAGGAAATCGTTCGTTCGACAAAGTCCAATCGCTCCGTGCCCGCTTCGCCGGTTACGAAGATACTCGAGACAGTCATAAAGGAGGACATCGTCTTCTCAAAGTGGGACTCGGGTCCGTTCCCGGACGAGAACACAGACGCGAATCGTTCGCCCAGCAAGCGCGGCTTGCATCGAGCGTTCGCGGCCGGAACTTTCAAGGCGACCCAGCAGACCAAACACACGACCATCCAATTCAATAACAACAACATCAACAGCAACAATAAAAACGCTCGCAAGCCGTCGTTAAATTCCGACGGGGAAGAGGATGAATGCGATAATTATAGGAGAGGAAAAAACGACGATAAACCGGCGGATAACGACGAGGCGAACGTCAGTCTGCACGTTAGATTTTCCGAGTACAACGAGTACAAAACAATCGGCTTGACGGATACGTCGATGATGTCGAACGATACGAATCCGCCGCGTGATTGCATGGAGGACAAAGCGTGGAGCGACCGTTCGACAAGTCCGGATTCCTCGGACGTTGAGATTTTGTATGCGAAAAATGCGGCTAGGAACGAGGGTTTGCCTGCACCGCTGGCGAATGCCGAGACTCTTCCTTACGGCGACGAATTGACCGATCAGACCACGGACGACGAGCAGTCCACGACGACCGACACCTCGTACGACGCGGACGATACGATTTCGGAGATCAACGTGAACGGGCCGAAGGAGCGCGCCGTTCGCGTGAGCGACGAGGAGTCTGAGGTTTGCAACGATTCCGGAAGCACGATAAGACAAGAGAACGACGAGGCGGCGACGAGCCCGAAGGGCGTCGATTCCGTCAACGTCAACGGCACGATATTCAAGTCGGAACTCCTCAAGACGCGTCTGCTCGAGCTCGAGCGCGAGATCGATATCTTCAGGAAGGAGAATGCCGCGCTCGCGACTCAGCGGAAGAAACTCCTCGACGATCAGAGACAATTGCACAGGGAGTACAAACAGAAGGAGGAGAATCTCGAGAAGGAGAGAAAGTTCGCCGAGGAGAGTATGCAGGAGGAGAAGAAGCGTCTGGCGCGCGAGAAGTCCGCGTTGGAGAGTCGATTGCGCGACGCCAGAGAAAAGTCGCTGCAGACCAAGCAGGAGCGTCAGGAAATTCAGACACTGAGGGAGCAGCTCGACGAACTGAGGGAAGAGAGTGGCCAGAAGGAGAGCAGATGGCAGGCCGCTCAGGCCAGGCAGAAGAGTCAGATTCGCGTGCTGCAGACGGAGAATGCCAAGTTGAAGCAGGAATTGGACAAGCTTCGACAATCCAGGGGCAACAGTGCCAGATTTCGCAGAGTCCCCGCTCCGTCGAACACCCGCGCTATACACAAGATAAGCAAGCAGCTCGACGGTAAGAAGAGAGTGAGCCCGAAGAAGGACTCGTCCTCGGACGAGGAGACGGCGAGAGCTCGGATAGTCTACGCGGAATGCGAGGTCGAGGAGACGCAGGACAGGAACGATCGAGCCGCGATCGTCGACGAGGACGGCAGCAAGACGATCGTCTACAACGGCGCTGCACAAGCCGCGATAATTGAGGAAGGCCTCAGACAGAAGCGCAGCATGTACACAAACTTGCTGAACGACGCTACGGAAGGCCTTCGAGGTCGGGAGGAAATAACTCTGGGGAAATGTACGGAGACGTTTGAGAAGTCGATGAATAGGTCGAATAGATTCGACGAGAACGAGAGCAGCAACAGCGAGACCGTCGGTCGGAGGAACTCGGACAACTCGTACAGGCGCGACTACGAAAGTTCGCCCGAGAGGAGCGTCGCAACTTTGTCGGAGAACAAGGAGGATCGAGCCGGACGTCCGGAGAAATTATCCGGCAGCCAAGGCGCGAGAATCGAGCGAACCAATGAAAAGGAATTGAAACGCTCGACGGAGCTTACGCCTTCGAGGAAGGAACGAGCCGAAGTCGCAGTGAATAAAGATGTTAGGGAGGTCCAGTGCCCGGACGGACACGTCGAGTACTGGTATCCGAACGGCAATGTCAAGAAGATATTTCCCGATCGTAACGTTACGAAGATGATTTATTACAACGGTGACGTGCGAGAGAGCGCGGAGGACGGAAGCGTGAAGTACTTTTACGCATCAACGAGGACTTGGCACACGACGATGCCGGATGGTTTGGAAATCTTGGAGTTTCCCGAGTAAGTGTCCAACGTCATTGAGCTCGTTATTTCATTGGTAATTCGCAGAGCCGGGCAAAGTACCTAGAAATACTTCAGGTACTTTTTGTGCTACAAGCATTTCTCAAGTACTTTTTCCAAGTACTTTTAGCGACGAGATTCGTAGCGTTAAGCGTTAGCTAGGTTTTAAAAGAAAGGTGCGAAGCAAGTCGCACACGGCTTTTTCATCGTAAAAAAATCGCAATCTAAATTTTTGGTAATTCGTAGTTTTGAGACTATTTTGAATCTATTATTCACTTTTCTTTAAAAAAAAAATCTATAAAAGAAAACGAGAAGGGTCGCTTCTCCTCCCTGCTCGTTTGTTTTAAGATCTTTTTTTTTATAAAAGAATAAACGGAAAGCGGAGGATTTTTTTCATCGTTTAAAAATAGTCTCATTAAAAATGTTACGTGTTGAAAAGTTTACACATAATTGTATGTTAATAGAAACAGGATGTCATGCAGGATGTTACGGATACTCATAGAGTATCCATAATGCGATCGTGTACTCAAAAAGTACTTGTACACTTGGTACTTGAAGTCGTAAAAAAGTACTTGAAGTACTAAAGCACATTCATACTTCAATTACGTACTTGAAGTATCAAACAAGTATTCGGTACTTCATCATATAGTGCCCAGCTCTGGTAATTTGCGAAGGTGTCCAATTATTAATCGGGATCTTTCGTTGCAAACAGTGGGCAGGTCGAGAGACGAACAAAAAACGGAACGACCGAAGTTTCCTTTCCAGACGGCTCAGTTCGACTGTTACAATCGGATGGAACGGAGAAGTGGGTTTTACCTGACGGCACTATTGCCGAGACTTTTCCTGATGGAGATAGAATACTATCATTTCCGAACGGACAGCGCGAGGTGCACACTAAAGAACACAAGGTAATTGGATAACTAACATTGCACGAAAAATTATTCGGTTAAAAAAAATTTGCAATATTGAAAATATTTTACTAATATTAAAAAATTCCAAAGATATAAAAAATATCTTTGGAATGTTTTAAAAATATTTTGAAAATATTTATTTGTCCCCTCATAAATCTTATATTGAATGTTTCCGAAATGTTTTTTTTTACATTTCAGCGAAATGTCAAAGATTGCATCACCGGTTCAATTTGCATAAACATAGCCGCGCAAACACCGGGACAATCGCAGAAATATTTCGGTGAAACGCGAAATTAAAAATATTTCAAAAATGTACAATGTTTCAGAAGTGTTGAAAGTTTAAGTATGTTTCTGAAATGTTTGAGGAACTTTTCATTGGAACATTTCAAAATATCATTTTCATATATTTCATACGATTTGGAAGATTGAATATATTTCTATAGTGATATCAAAATATTGCGTGCTATATGAGAAGCAGCTGGTTTTCTTTCTCTCCATTTCTTTAGTTTGTAGTTCGAAGTATACAATACGAGAATCTCCTGTTACAGCGACGGGAATATCCGGATGGGACCGTCAAGCTCGTTTACCCGGACGGCACGCAGGAAACGCGATATTCGACGGGACGAGTTCGCGTCAAAGATAAGGACGGCAATTTACTTATGGATGTACATCATCGATAAATTGAGGTAGAGGCAAAGGTGTTCCTCGCGAGACTGACGAAATTGCATGCCTTCGTGGAGTCACTGAAAGTTCAAAAAAGAAAATAATAATAATGGAAGAATGGGAGATAAAATGAATCTACGTTTGCTAAAGTTACGATTTATCTCAACGGAATAACTACTAGGGTTAATGAGTCGGAAAAGAGACTGTTATTTTTTTTACCAAAATAAATGTACTATATCTTTTACGTATTTTATAACGGTCGGTACACACTATGATATACTGTATTGAGTAATTTTTTTCCTTTTTTCGAGAGAAAGACGACCTACAGTGTCCTAAGGGCAATAACGTTTTTTTATAAAAGGATTATAAAAACATCATACTTCAGTTCCTCATTCATATGCAATGTATAAGTGTAGAAAAGAAAAATATAGATCTTTTATTTTGTACTGCATTTTCACGTTATCTCATTTCGCGTGCATTCCTCCAACGTAACAGCGTCGTTTCGTTGTCCGAACTCACGAGTACGTCCAGTACTTTGCTTATAGGCAGATCGTTTTTGATTTTACAGCTTCTCTGAGGCGGTCGCTTTACGTTTATGTATTACAAGGCGGAAGTCGCCGCCTTAAACGGCCAGGTCGACTGAGCGAGTCACAATGGTTTACGAGAGTCCGACGTGGGGCGAGAGGGACCACGTTTGCTAACGTCACGATTTACAGTTAATGAGTCAGAAAAGAGACTGTTTTTTTTACCAAAATAAATGTACTATATTTTTTACGTATTTTACAACGGTCGGAACACACTATGATATACTGTATTCAGCACTTTTTTTTCGAGGGACGACGTAGTGTCCTAAAGGCGATAACGTTTTTGCCTCCTCATGGAGGAAGCTTTTTTATATAAAAGGATTATAAAATCCCCATACTTCAGTTCCTCATGCAAATGCAATGTATAGGTGTGGAAAAAAATATATAGATATTGTATTTTGTACTGCATTTTCAAGGTATCTCATTTCGCGTGCACTCCTCCAACATAACAGCGAGGTCGCGAACCTGCCGATCCAGAGGCGTCGTTTCTTTGTCCGATCTAACGAGTACGTCGAGTACTTCGCTTATGGGCAGGTCGTTTTTGACTTTGCAGCTTCTCTGCGGCAGTCGCTTTACGTTTATGTCTTGCAAGGCGCAGATCGCCGCCTTGAACGTCACGATGGTGTACGAGAGTCCGTCGTGGGGCGAGAGGGACCACAGAAAATTTTGTATGTAATGCAAGTCCGTTATCAATCGTCTCGGTCGCGATTTGACGATCACGTAAATGAGCAACGGTATCAAATCGTCGGTCGGCACGACGAGAATCGATTTCCGTGCTTCGATCATATCGTTCTCGTCGTGCAAATCCATTCTCGTCTCAACGGCGGCCAGCGCTCCTTTTATCTCTGCGATCATCAAATCCAACGTCGCTTTCAGGCACAAAAGTTTCTCCTGCGGTCCTTCCCGGGCGTCCAACGTGGCTAATTCGACGATCGCCGACGGCAACGAAATAGCGAGCGCCTCCTTGGCTCCCAACTGGTCGGCCGTCACACCGACGTCGATGAGCTCATCGATCTTCCTCTTGATATCCAAATCGTCCTGGTCCAACGCATTGCTCAACAACGAGTATATCGAATCGTGGAGATGATGCATTATAAATATCTCCAGGGAGGCGCTCAACAGTTTCTGAAATCTAACGTCCCGTTGAACGTCCAAGCTGTGACGGCGCATCGTCCTGGCCCAATGACGTCGTACCAACTCTTGTATCGCTCCTCGCAGCTCGTCCGCCGAGTCGAAATGATCCAGATTAATCGTCTGCAAATCGATCTTGAGCTCGCCAATGGAACAGCGGTCTTGGGTCGAAAGCTCGTGCAGGAAAGCCACTGCCCTGTTATCGATCGAACGGCCGAAAATTAGGTTTGTCGGTGATGTAACGTTCACGAATAATTTACGATAATAATAGCAAACATGCCGATTAGATCGAATTATCGATTGAATAACCAAAGATTTAGTTTGTCGGCGATAGAACGCTAGCGAATAATTTACCATAATAATATAGAATAGCCGATTAGATCGAATTATTGATCGAATAGTTTGATCGAAAATTAGATTTATAGGCGAGCAAAGGCTCGCGAATTATCTGTGATAAATAATATTGAACAAGTCTTGGCAATTACAAAACTATATTTTGATAGATATTTGGAATAAAGTAAAGCTCCATTCAAAGACCAGAGTTCATCGACCGATCTTTGACTCCAATTCGGACCTCAGAGAAATTTCCAACTTGTTGAATATAGCAAAGAGTGCATCGAAGATCATTCCAACTCACTCTTTGTAACAACCGATAGTGCGATTGAGTTTCATCCTTGCACCCGGCAGACTGCGGTTCGTGCAGTACTTGGGATCCAACGGCTTCTCAACAATAACAATGTTGTACAGCTGAAACTCCTTGTTATAGCCACGCTCTATGGTAATGATTTTTATGTTGAACGCATCCGCCGGAACCGGCTCTTTGTGAAGCTGAGCAAGGTGAATGACAGTGTTCTCAAATCTGTACATTCTAGAATTTTTTTCATCCGTTGAAACATAATGGCACGGTCTTCTGAAAACAGACTTAAGGATATGGTCGTCTGAAAAAAAAAAAATATATATATATACATATATATTTTTTTGGTGAAAACTGCTGAATAAAATTTTTTTAAATTTGTTTACCAACAAAGCTATCCGTGATCGTCAAGCCTTTCAACGAATCGCTGCAAGGCACGCATATAGTCCAGCATTTTGACACGGCGAATTCGTACTTGCGTCTGAACTTTTCCTAAAACATTGCGGAACGTCGACTGTTTACGTAACGAATAAACCCGATGTTTTGGTTGCGGCATTTCGTGAAACGACTCGAACTAACCCGCAGCTGAAGATAAAACGTGTTGTACGTCAATTCATCGGCCTCCATGCCTGGCCTCGACAGGATTCCCTTCGAATTCCCGATGCAGAAACAATTGTATCTCCACCTATAGTTAAAACTCTCGCGATTACCCGCGTCTATAATCTGACCGTGCGATCGTAATGTTTTTGTCGACTATTGCAACCGGATTTGTTTGCTCGTCGTCCGGACAATGCGCACGTAGACTCGGCTTGCTTATCGCGTGTTCGATTCACTGACATTATTTATACCCTTTCGCCGGACGGTTGTTTGCGCTGCAATACAGACGTGCGACGTTCTTCCCCGTTTCATTGGAATCGCGAGATTACACGTGACCGCGGGTTTTTTTCCGTGTTTTTTTGTTCCTTCTCAAAGTAACTATGTTATAGTGTGGAATGCGTACAGACGGGTGAACTTTCGCCCGCGCAGTCGCCAGGTAGTTTTCGACGCGCAGCTGAGCACACATCGCGCCTAGAACCTGCTAGAAGCGAATACCGGTATTCGATTACTAACCGACCAAGGACAAGACGCCGCTCTCGTCGCCCGAGTCACCTCAGCGCAGCGCCCTCGCGCGAATGTCTCGGGACCTTCGGCTACTACGATTTTACGAGTTATTTCCCATTGTGGTAAAAAGGTAGCAATGCTCGGACAGTTAGGAGCATGTGAAAACTCCTTCCGGATGTTTCTCTCTCGCTCCGCCATGAGCGCCACTGATGCTATCTCGCTCGCCGTAGGATTTTATACGCTCTTAACGCCATGTGAAAGACGCACCACATATGAGTGCGAGGGAGATAGATGCATTTTTCGAATCAATGCCATTTAAAACCGGTTGACTTTTCGGATAAAACGGGAGCATCATCGGACGCGGTATTAAATCGTGCAACCGCTAATGCTGTTCTTTTTCCCGAAAAGTCTACGGTCTCTGAATCGCATTCATTACAGATTTTGGTTACCGACTGAGGCGTTTCACATGTCCTTAAGGTGAAGTGAAAGGCACGTTACAGAGCCAGGAGTGTGAGAGAAATGGGGCTACCATTGGTCTTACGGTGGAGTGAGGGCAGAGACCGTGTTTTACTTCATCCTAAGAGGAAGTGAAATATCGCGGTCGGCGATGAAAACTGTAATGAACTTTTCTCAAGGGCGCTCATTTTTTTGAGGAAAAAACAAATTGTTGCACGGACAGCTGTTTCATTTCTCCTTAAGGGACAGTGAAAGTTACGTGACGGGGCCGTGACTGTGAGAGACATAGTTGCATTTTTCAAATTAACTTTATTCAATGGTGCTAATTTTTTTGAGAAAAAATAAATAAATTCGGGCGGGTGCGAAATTATCGTATGCATCAGACACGAATTTGCTTTTTCCTCAAAAAAAAATTAGCACCCTTGAGAAAAGTTCATTACAGTTGACATTACCGACCGCAATATTTCACTTCCTCTTAAGGGCTTCCCAAGATTTCTGCAGTTATTAATTGGTTATCCCAGTGGAACTGGTGCAACCACGGATTCGGGGTTGCATCGTAGTCACAGTCGCACTAGGGTTGACTAGACATGCATCCACGAGCTGCAATGACTATGACGAGACTTCGGCTATACTGAAATGAGACTGATCGCTTTGTACGAACTTTTAACCTTTAAGCAACTCTGTTTTGATAGTCTCGAGTAATCCCCATGCGACTAAAAATCAAATAAATAGACTATACAACGATGGTTGCAAGGGTTCAAGAAAAACGACACCAAAATAAAGGTTATCTACGAGTCTATAGCAAGTTATAATTTTGAACATCGTGCATTAGTCTATTGGAGTCTCCCGGTTGTCACCTCAGTTCCGTTAGGGTAAGAACACACTTTTTCTGAAAATAAGTGAAACTAATGTTAATGGCAATTGGGATATCATTGATTTGCCATGGCGATGGTTGAGATTTTTACTCTGAACCGGTAAATCTAAAACTAACCGACCAAGGACAAGACTCTGATCTCCTCGCCCGAGTCACCTCAGCCAGCGCCCTCGCGCGAGTGTCTCGGAATCTTCGGGTACTGCGAGCTACTTTCTCGCGGCGAGGAACTTAGCCGGAAAAGAAATTGTACCGGCAGCCGGGCAATTGTCGACGGAAGTTCGCCGTCTCGCGCGTTACGCTTATTGTGGCACGATGCGTAGCGTGTCAACGCACTGACACAAAACCGAACCTGGACAGCTTCGGACAATTCGCCCGACATCATTACGCAGAGAAAAATAAATCTTTATCGCTGACCTACTGCGATTACAGGCTGAATTTTATGTGCTCTGTGTACGCGCTGGGCAGCTGCGCGGATAACAATGAGTCATTTGGAAATTTTAAATGCGGGAAATAAAATCCCTTTGCTGAAAATTTGTATGTAAAGTTTTTTTTGTTTATTCCTTCGCACAAAGTTGTCAATGGCAATTGGGAGATAATTGACTTGCCGCTAGGGGGCGGCTTAGATTTTTTATTGCCAAAACAGCAAAGAATAAAGCAGGAAAGAAAAGCTATCGATGAACGCGTTTTTTTTTTGCTCGTGAATTATCATTGCGATTAATTACTGAATTTTATGTTCACGTATAATTTTGGAATTCTTAATGTGGGAAACAAAATCTCTTTGCCAAAAGTGATTATGTAATTTTTTTTTTCGTTACAAGAAACTTGTTAATGACAATTGGCAAATAATTTATTTGCCACGGGGCGGTTTAGATTTTCTTTTAATAAAACGAATTAAAACGGGAAAGAAAAGCTATCGATTGAAGCGATTTTTTTTCATGAATTATCATTGCAATTAAAGATTGAATTTCATAGTCGTGTGACTTACGTACACGCTGGGCAGCCGTGCGGTTATCAGTGAGTCATTTGGGAATTCTTAATGTGGGAAATAAAATCCCTTTGCCAAAAATGTTTATGTAATTTTTATTTTTTGTCATTCGTTAGAAGAAACTTATGTAATGACAATTTGGAGATAATTGATTTGCAATGTGGTTTCGATTTTCTTTTAATAAAATTAATTAAAATGGGAAAGAACAGCCATCGATGGAAGCGATTTCTTTTTCACGTGTTATAGTTACATAAACGCGTGAACAGAACCAAAATGGGCTACGACGTCAAAATTTCTGAAGAATAATAATATGCTCCGTAATATATTCGTCGAAATAATTATCTCGGGGGATGAGTGGGGAGGGAGCGTGTCGAAGCCGAGCCACGCTCACGTGAATTCGAAAGTTGTGCGTGTTCGCTGCCGTTGCTTATACCGAGCAGAGTGCTCGTCGGACGAACGCGATAAACACACGCGGTCTCGCTGGACACGGCGTGTTGGGTTGGAATTTTAAACAACGATGTTTTAAACAAATACCCGCTCGGTTTATCGTTTTTAATCGTGGGACATTTCGAGGATTCTTCCACTTGCAGTTTCTAAGTCAACCGTAACAATATTTTTTTTTTCAAAGTGTACAAATCATGGAAGAAAAGAGAACTGTTTTCCAAATAGCTCGAATAACCATCAATGACCTGTGTGTTATAGTTATAGTGTGACGACCGCAAATTCTCTGCCGCCTACTTGAAACTTTCAGCAATTCATGAAAAAAACTTAAAAAAAAAACAATCCTGGCATTTTATCAGTGGACAAATAATTTCGTTCGATCTGTGTCGTTTATCTTTTAAATAGTGAGATTTTTTAAGAATTGTTTCACTTGCAGATTTTACATTAGCCGTAACAATATTTTTTTTTCAAAGTGTGCAAATCGTGGAAATATTTTTTTTTCAAAGTGTACAAATCGTGGAGGAAAAAAGAACTGTTTAAAAAACA
Source organism: Ichneumoninae sp. A BG-2022a (assembly GCA_030522665.1). Lineage (NCBI taxonomy): Eukaryota > Metazoa > Arthropoda > Insecta > Hymenoptera > Ichneumonidae > Ichneumoninae sp. A BG-2022a. The sequence goes on along the minus strand of JAPYZC010001690.1, from coordinate 4,890 downwards.
GCGCGAATAACCGGCAATGCCCGGTGTGTTATAGTTATAGTGTAACTATCGAGAATTCTCAGCCACCTACTCGAAACCTTCAGCAATTCATAAAAAAAATAATCCTGGCATTTTATCGTTAGACAAATAATTGCGTTCGATCTGTGTCGTTTATCTTTTCAATAGTGAGAGTTTCTCTTTCAGTATTTACGTCGGCGGTAACAATATTTTTTATTAAGTGTACAAATCGTGGAGGAAAAAAGAACTGTTCAAAAAACAGCGCGAACACCGGCAATGCCCGGTGTGTTATAGTTATAGTGTAACTATCGGGAATTCTCAGCCACCTACTCGAAACCTTCAGCAATTCATAAAAAAAAAAAATCCTGGCATTTTATCGTTAGACAAATAATTGCGTTCGATCTGTGTCGTTTATCTTTTCAATAGTGAGAGTTTCACTTTCAGTATTTACGTCAGCCGTAACAATATTTTTTATTAAGTGTACAAATCGCGGAGGAAAAAAATTGTTTTCCAAACAACGCGAATAACCGGAAATGGCCCGTGTGTTATAATTATACTGCAACTATCGAGAATCTCTGCCGCCCACGTGAAACAAAAAAAAATCAATCCCTGCAATTTATCATTGGACAAACAATTTCGTCCGATCTGTGTCGTCGCAATCGAACTCTTGTCTGACTGGGTCACGTTAAATCCACACGAGTAATTTTCCTCGCTACGATCATTCTTCTCTGTGTGGTTCGAGCGAACGGCAGTACTTTCTCAATTAAGCTCCGGCCTCTCATTGTCCCGCGGTTTGGCAGCAAACCCATTAACTTCATTTAGCCTGGCTGAAGAAAGACAAGTCCAGAAAAACGGGTCAGTCGTTTAATTCCAAAAAATAGACTTTCGGAGATGGGGAGATCGTCGATTTGCTGACAGTTGTACTTTGAACAAAAAGAACCTTTCCAGTTTGTTTTCGTGTTTGGGACAATTGTCGAATTTATGAGACTCCCGTTTCGACTCGTTGAATCACGAAGCGATCTGGGTGACTCAACGTCATCGTCGACGCTGACTGTTTCAAACGGAGCGCGTTCGTTGTACTCTTTGTGAAGTGTTGCCCGGACCAACGGCCGGTCGTCGCAGTGCTACGGGGCTCGCCTGTAATTGCATAGTTAATTGTATACATTACACGGGCAAGCGTTTCGAACCTCGGAATACCCTCTGTGTTGGACCGCTTCGTCACCGTTTCTGTTCAAGCGCCTCGTATACATATAGGTAAAGATATTATTTTTATTAAATAAATTAATCGAATTTAATCTGTGCACACAGAAAAATAACTTTCTTGACAGCCACTGTTTATTTGGTTTGAGTAAATTATTTACTCAAACCATTATTATTTGGTTTGGGTTGAGTAAAATATTTATTTGATTTAAATAAATATTTATTTCGTTTAAGTAACTATTTACTTGATTAAAATAAATATTTATTTAAATCAAATAAATATTTTACGTGAACCAAATAAACGGAGGCCGCCGAATACATTTTTTTTTATGAGTGTGATAAACCGCATGAATGCGGATAAGACTATCGCGTGGTTATATGAATTTTTTATGGATTTTGTAAATTGTTTTGAACGTTTGCGAACCACGCAAACATTTCGAACCTCGGAATACCCGCTGTGTTGAGCCGCTTCGTCACCGTTTCCGTTTCAGCGCGACGTATATATATCTATATATATATGGGTAAAGATATTATTATTTTTTTTGAAACAAATTAATCGAATTAATCTGTGATAAACCGTATGAATGCGAATAAGACTGTCACGTAGATATATGAAATTACTATGGAATTCGTAAATTGTTGCGGACGTTTGCGAACCACTTGAACGTTTCGGACCTCCAAATATCCGCTGCGTTGAGTCTCTTTGCCGCGGTCGCTTTTCAAACGCGTTGCATATAGGTAATAATATTATAATTTTTTTCGTAAATTAATCGAATTAATCTAAACCATACGAACGCCTATAAAACTATCGTGATCTGGATACACGATATTTCTATGAATTTCGTAAATCGGTGATTATGCGATCGCGCGCACGAGATTCGACAGACATCGCACGATATTCCGTTCGATAAGATAACATTCAGATGTGTCGGATAAGACCGGATTTTTTGTCTATGCAAACCGCAGTTGAAAGATTATTGGTGAATTATTTTATCGTTCATACGGAACGGATAGTTCTGCTTATCGAATTCGTGACCCCGATCGGCGAAAGCGATTGGCCATTAATGCCGAATATCCTGCGGATATACAGTGAAAAATAATATTAATTACTCAAGTGAAATTCGCTTGCGGGCTGCCAAAGAAAAAAATTGCTATTTCACTTCTTACAATTCCATACGAAGTTGAAACGATAACATGTCACCTCGACAGTCTTGCCGTCGTTGTTTCGATATAATTTGGAATTGTAAGATTTGAATTATAAGAGTCGAAGCGAAATAAAAAAAATTATTTGGCAGCCCGCAAGCGATATTTTTTTTAGTGTACTTACTAAATAAAATCGCTAAATTTCGCGAATATTTCGTTTGAAAAAGAAATGTGAACGATAGACGACACAAATTGCACAAATACACTGAGAAAAAGAAATGTTTGGATAAAGTAAATGCGCGGTGACATACGTTCAAAGGTGTATTTGGTTGGTACAACAAAAATGTTCATTTGAATCGACAAATTTTGAATAAATTGAAGCAAATAATCGTTCAACAAAACGATGCTTTATTTGTACCAAGCAAATAACAGCTTTGAAAGTATGTCACCGCGATTTTTGGTTAATCGAACCAATTTTTTTCTCAATGTACCGTCATATAGAGTAGAGCGGGGCAAAATGGGGCAACGGGGCAAAACGTTATTTTCCAATAATTTTTGGATGCCCGAATTCGCCCTATCGGATACATCAGGCTTTTCTGCCCAGTTTTGCCACCTTATCCGATCCAAAAATTATTAGAAAATTTAGTTTGCCCAAAAACCCCGTTTTGCCCCGTTGCCCCATTTTGCCCCCCTCTTCCCTACATTGTACGTGTTAAATTATGGAATTTTAGATCTTTGTAGCGCGGAGTGCATCATCCCTGGAGAGTGCGAACGACGAGTCGCCTGGCCAAAGAGCACCGGAAGATGACGACTACATCATTAAAAGTTAAAGATGCATTGGAAGGTACGGGAATAATCACCCTAAACAAAAAAACAGTTCATTATGAACGCGCTCATGTACACTGAAAAAAAATATCAACGATTCAAGTAAATTTTGCTTGGGGGCTGCCAAAGAAAACAAAATGTTGTTTCAATTCGTACAATTTCATACCGGCTTGGCACGTTAACATGTTACCTCGACAGTCTTGCCGTCCTTGTTTCCACATCATATATCATTGTAAGAATTGAAAATAGAATTGAAGCAAACATTTTTTTCTTCGGCAACCCTCAAGCCAATTTTTTTCCAGTGTATCTCCAGATGGTTATTAAAAAAAAACATACAATATATATGAAATTTTAGATGAAGAAATGCGAATACGAGCGCGCAGAGAAATCGACAAAATGGGATTATATCAATTAACGATGTACATGATAATAAGCGTGCCTCTAATGCTCTCGGCAACTTACAGCCTCGGGTACGCTTTCACGGCCGGTGAAGTCGATTACAGGTATTTGTGAACCAGTTTCAGCCATCGCATTCAATGTTATCGCACTTTAATCGTAATCGAGGTCGGCGATAGCAATAACGAGAGAAAACAGAAGGGAATTAAAAACAATAAAAAAATTATAATAATTAGTTCCACGATAGGGGAAGACCTGTGTGTGTAACCGGTATATCCACTCTACTTGCGGTTGTTCAGTCTCGTTATACATGTAGCCTGCGAGACGTTATGTACCTCGTTGGAACCGATATTGTGGCTTTTCTCTTGTACAATGTAAACACATATCTGAGAGTGCGGCTCGTTGGCCTCCCGACACAGGTGGGCGAGAGGCCATCGGCAACACTTTGTGGTATCCGTACGGGCCTAATCATCTTTGCATCGGTTGCTTTAGCCGTGCCGGCCCGGATGTACGCGAGGCTGTTTCTCCGCGTGATGTATCGTTGCGCTACCGTAGCATAATGGAGCTTGCCGCATATGTCGATGGCTTGTAGAAGCAATTGCTTATCCTAATTACCACCCCGAAAACACGAGGGCCCGGCTCGCATTAGCGTCAAACAGCCCTCGCCGGGCTCCACGGAACGCAACACCGTCAATTAACCATCTCTTATTCAAGACAATCAAGGGGGCTTCGCGATCGGTTTCAACGGGTCTCTGTAAACCTCACGCTACCGATCGACCAGTGTAAACTGCATGAATTTAGATGGTCGCCACCCCCTCCGAGAGTTACAAGCACGGGGCGTTCGCGTTGATCGGGGCTTATCTATTCCGTCAGGTGCCTCGTGCCTGAGTGCGAAAATTCAACGAGCGCCGAGTGGCAGCCGTCCTGGATCAATTATGCAGCACCCACCAAAGACGACAAGATCGACTCCTGCGCGCGATACCAAGTCTCGAGTTACACCAACGACACGGAAACGTGCTCGGCGGCGAGCTTTACCGATGAGGAAGAGAGCTGCGAGGCCTGGGTCTACGATCCGAACGAGACGACCATAGTGAATGAGGTTGACGACCGGAAATTATTATTATTATAGGGGAGACCGGGGACAAAAGTCACAAAAAGCATTTTTTATTTTTTTACCAACGAACCCGAGAGTGTAACGCTTCGGCATCCAATGGTGTACCATTTGAGGCCAAGTTTGAGAGGAATAAAAGAGAATTACAAACACTTCTCGATCGGATAAAAATCTGAAAAAAATCAAGCTTATGGAAGATGCTGATAAGATTGTTCGTC
>JAPYZC010001689.1:0-17701 GCA_030522665.1 Ichneumoninae sp. A BG-2022a | reverse complement strand
CGTCCTCCACTTTTACCCTTCTCACCCCCACGTCCCGCTCATCGCTACCAACCAACTGGCTCGTTACTTTGCACTTTGCTGTATAACTGCAAGGCAAATGTGTCCTGTGTCTCGCTTCCCGGTGGCAAATGCGTTTCGAAGCGAAATACCGTTATTATCGTTATCGATGACATACACTCGGTACGGTTACAGTGGAAAGCATTGTTCCAGCGCGAAGTTATCGTCGATTGCACGGAAGGGATTTTGCGGTAAAATCGAATTTTATGAACAAAGCGAAAAATCAATCTTACAATAATAATATATCACAATAGCAATATAAAAAAAATATTGACAATTGATAACGATCCGTTGTATATCGCAAAGGCACGGTAATACGTGCCGTAAACACGATCGCAGTCCAGTCTATGTGTGTATAGATGGAGAATGCAGGTCGAGAGTAAAAAAAAAGAAAAAAAAGTCTTGCCACAATCGAGGACCCTCGGGTCGTTCTGGGGTCGGGACACAAGAGACGAACTGCCGAAAGAAAATTGTTCAGCCCCGGTGACGGGGCGTGTTAATTTCCCTTGCAAATTATTCGTAAACAAGTGTGAGACCCGAGGGTCTAGCGGGCGACGGGCGAACACCGTGTCGCGGCTCTGGTCGACAATTTTCCGGACTTCGTCGGCTTCTGCGAGACGAGGGTTTAAGCTCGCCTTCGTACCGAGATCCAAGGACTTTAAGAATCGTTCATGATGGTTTCAACCGAGTAATAAAAAAAGTTTAGCAAATAAGAGAATAGAATATTCCTAGAAATCATCCTATGTAATATAATAGATAGCTTTTTGTTTTATGGGAATGCGAATGAAAAATATGAGTTTTCGCGCATAGAACTAATTCGAAACGGGCGTGAGAGCGACATGTCTGAGCGAGCACAGCGAACTACCCCAAAGTCAAACAGTCGACGAGTGTCCGCGCCCGAAGTTTGGCAAAAGCTCGTCCAACAAGTGCATTATCAGGACGGAAGTTTCGTGCAGCTTATCCGTTATCCGGTTCCCGGTAGAATACATAGCGACGAAATTCGTCGCCGCTCGGTTATCAAGACGATCCCATTCCGAATTATACCTTCATTAACGAATCCGCTAACTTCTCGCGAGTTTTTCGCGCACATAAATTCGCCGGGTAAATCTTGTTCTCTTGGGGTAAGAAAAATATGAGAGAACGCGCAGCGAGTCTAACGAATCGCCTCGCCGTAGCTGAACTCGAATTGCTTACATTCAGCGTCCGCCTCCTCGCAGCTTCTCTGCAATTCTGAATATAGCGAACGAGAAAAGTAAAATTTTGAACAATTTCCACGAATAAAACGACACTCCGCCTGGTCAGAGAAAGATTCATGTTAAATTTTCGATAAAATATGATGAAACTCGTAAACGAAAAATTTCGTTCGTCTTTGACGTTGAAGCATCCTTGGTACTGATATATTTTGAGCTTTAATTGAACATCGAACGAGACGTAGTGCGGTGTTAGTGAAAATAGTATAAAGAAAATAACAGAAACAAGAAAAAAAAATGAAAAAATCCACTGCCGTAGTACGTGAAACATTCGATTGACGAAACGCGTACGTTTCCCCGTGAGAAATTGTAGCGATTACATGAAGGCACCAATGACACACAAAAATAGATCCAAATAGAGTTGTAATAAAAATTGTGCGATCTGGTCCGACACCGTCCATCACTAACCCGAGAACAGGCACGAGAGAAAATAGGTTCGAGAAAAAAAAAAACATCTCCGTCTTGAAAATCTGTATTTCAGGAAATTATACATGTCGAGAAACAAAATGCAATTTCGCTGTCCCTCACGGTGGGAATATCGGTCGACTGATAGTCAGAAGGGCGTACTTTCCGTGTACAAGCACATAAGATACGCCTTTCTGGTTGTAATCGCGCGATACGTTGATTGACTATTGATCGTTGAATATGATTGCTCGTCTGGGATAAATTATGAAAAATTTTATCGTGAAACAGAAAGATTGAGGTTCCTGAAGAAAAGGGTGTCGCAGGTTGGCCGAAGCTCCCCTGTGTAAGTGGGGAAAAAAGCGACGAGAACCCGCTCCGACGTGGCCGCGTTCGCCGCTGCCGCTATTTCAGGGAGTGTACCGACTCAGATAGGTCTCAGGGCGAAAAAGAACATCAAACAGCCTTTCAGAAGTTTGTCACGGGAAAGATGGGAATAAAGCACGGACACGGCCCGCTGGGGGGATGAACGACTCGGGACAGGCTGGCTCGCCTTATCTTTGTATCAATGCAATTAAGTTCCCCCGCCTACTTAAGGCCTTTCGCGGTAGCGATTATATCGTTACCTTGACTCCAACGAGACGGCCCTCATATACACATCGCTTCGGTCGACCACGCTCCCTACGCTCACCACTTCACCTCGACGAATAAATTCTCGCGGACCCCACCTAGCTCCTAGCCTCCTTTCTCACCCCTTTCTAGACGTTCCCCTTTTAGACCTCCCTCTCGGAGGCTCTCGACGAAACCGTTGGAGATGCATCGTTGCAATTTCGCATCCCTTCGAAAGTTGGTCTCGAGTCCGGTCTTGTCCACTGTCAAAGCGATAAGCGAACCGAGGGTCGCCGGTCGACTGGATCATGGGACAATTCATTTCGCGCAATTTGCTTCGCTCGATTGGCGGTCAAGGTTAAACGGGCTCAATTAAATCGCATACATCAGATGGGGTGAAAAAAATGACATCTTGTGATTGTTAAGTGACAAGAACAATTTTGCTATACCGGATGAGCATTATCGTGCAACCATTCGCATTCGGTTTTTCCAGTGAACATTATCGTCTGCGACGAGTCGCGAGAGGGTGCCAATTGCGAGATTTCCCCAACGCGATACGACGATAATTAAATGAGCAGAGTAACTAAATTCGAACGTTTCTCGATAATTGTGTTTCACGAACGGTCACGCCACCAGGGCATACACATTTCTTGCGTGGGAGACTGAATTCGCGTGTCTAACGATACTTATTATATTATCGTCGACAGGCATTAAAAAAAAATGATACGTTGTTTAACCCTTCATTAGGCGCGTGGGGTCCACGAAGATCCCGGACCGCGAAACTTCCTCGCCATCGTTGTAATCAATTTTTTTATCGGTGCCTCCAGGCCCCCACGCTCTGTCCGGTGCTACCGATGGTAATCTGGCCAAATTATCCTAATTAGTAGCGCGCAAAAGTCTACGCGTCTAACGAAGGGCTAAAACAGAAAAAGAGAGAAATAAAAAAAATAAACGAAAGCTCGAACGAACTCTTAGGTAAGCAACCTATGAAGTTGACTCATTAAAAGGGGGCTCTGTTGTTTTTGCCCTTAGATGGGCCGGCCATTGTCCGGGTAAACCTGTTTGTGCGAAGCATTGCTACAATTAGTGACATCAAGATGGTAAGTATAACAACCGCCTTGTTAATGTTGACGCGGGCCGGTTATGTCTTTCGCGATTATTATATTTTTTTTTTACTTTTTTTTTCTTCATACATATTGATATAATACTAATATACACATTAATATTATAAATATTCTCTGTGCTCTTACGCAAATTAGGTGCAAGTAGGTTAGCCCCATTGGAGGACCGTGCGCGGCAGTGAGAACTGACCGCGGGTCGCAGTTAGCATTTCCCGTCCGAGCATTTTTACATCACGACTCAAACAAAATCCCCCCCCCCCCCTTGCCCCAAACCCGCCCCGCCGCACCCCTTGTCGCAATCACAACCAACCCTTCGCTCCTCGTTTGTCTGATCACTCAAAAACCTTTTAGCATTTAGCATAGACGCAGGCATGCGGCATTCTAGCTTTTCACTCCCATTATAGATGAACACACAGGATAACGACGGGTGATATGGCCATAGATATATTTTTTTTAAACGGCGATCAGAGGTACATTTATTGAAAAAGAGTTGAATAACCGGATAATGATAAAGTGTTTTGACAAACTCCATGGGCGAGCCGGTTGTCGTCGATGGGGTTGTAGGTTTGGGCCTCCGGAACCGGTTGGGTGATTGGCCATCCTCAGGATATACAAAGATTGGCCATGTCGTCCGACCGGCCGTATCACCCCAAATTATCCTACACATATATAGTGTGTAGTGTGTTGTTACTACGTGCCAATACCTTGTATCGGTCTCTGGAAATCGACGAATCGCATCTCGCGACGTTTGCTTAAAAAATATATACGCAATAACTGTTAATTACTTATATCATGCATTATTTGGTGGTGCTTGAACGTCAAGATCTATTATGAACAATATATTGTATAAACCTCACGAGAGATTATATATATTTTACCGTTTCTATGAATGCATCGTTCAATACATGATCTTTCACAAAGGATTCAGCTACCGTTGCGTTTCGTCCATTCGAATATTGGTGATTAGAAAAAAAAACAAAAAAAAAAATAGAAAATAAATAAAAATTAACACGGCCATTATCACGCGAGGAAAAATTAACGTCAGGGACAATTGGCACTCGCGGTACCCACCGGTACTTGTCTGTAAAACCGACGAAATATATTTTACCAAGACAATTTGAAACCGCCCTAGATCTGAGCGATGCCGTTCTCTCCATGAATTATACAATACACAAAGTATTTTATAAGACAGAATAGAAGGCAAACAACAATGTTTTTTTTTATGACGCTCTCTCTCTCACTCTCGTTCTTCGTCGGTCTTTTCATCGAAATTATACAGAACTTATTTAGGGATGAAAAAAAAACGAAAAGAAAATGGAGCATATACCGTACCATATTCATATTGTCGCTCAGTTGAATCCTTTACCAGGAAAGAGTATTGGGCACTTGTCTGTTATTGTGGTGTTTTTGAATAATAACCCTTCGAGCAGACAAGTTTCGCTGTCTCGCCGAAATTTGTTGCACGTTACGAGAAAAAAGATTTATACACAGCACAACACACGAAATGGACCGTTTTCCACTACGAAAAAAAGAATTCTGCCAGTCACACATGTACCGTCTACTCTTCGTCTACTTGTTTGTTTTGCATCAAATGAAACGAGTTTGTTTCCGTACACAACAGAATAATCCATATTTACAAAGTACATATGAAAAACAAAAAACAAAAAAAAGTCCAAGTTGCCTCGGCGCCGGTGTACGCGCCTGTCGCTTATACTCCTTCCGTTCACTCGACTTGCCCAGGTAAGTCAGTCAACGATTATAATTAATCAACGGCATATGTGTAACGAACTGAAGATAAAAACAAAACGACTGATGACGACTCTTCTGATTTATTTGTTGCTATTTCGACGTGAAGATATTGAAAAAAAGCCATCGCATCCGGTCATATTCCCGAATGCTTTCAGATAATCCCCTAATGAAATATATGAACGACGATTTAATAGTAAGTTCGCGTGATACATACGAAATGTACTTAAAGATCACGTTTTTCGAAAATTGAGAAGAACATTTGAAAAATCTTTTAATAATAAGGGTGGGTTTTTAAAAATAAGTTCCGAACCACAGCCCTCCCTTTCCCCCTATTCGAATGGTTGCCACGTCCCTCTCGGCGAAACATTTCCGTCGAATAAACAAACCAAATGGCCAATGAGAATCCTTCCACTATGTATACCTCTTGTATACAGTAGACCCTGGCTGAGCACATGCACGTTGTGTGCGCGCGCAGCTTCCCCCACTTCGCCCGATGACGGGGCCCGTCCCCCTCCACACGTAGGTAGTTAGCCACTGCGGTGGCGGTCGTACGGAGTGGTGGTAACTAGGTAGTGCGTGATTCCGCCGCTACAGCCCAAAATGCGCTGTAAGTATCCCGCCGTAGACATTTGACAGTTCCCTTTCATATTTACTTATCCAGAAAAGTTGATTTTTCACTTGAACATTCGAATTCTCTCTTACGTGAATTCTCCTTAACTACGTTTCTGGTGTATAACACCAGACCAGACACCAGGCTGGTGTAACACCTGTTACTATACGAAATCCAGGCTGCTCGTGAGAGACTTTTACCACTTGCCGGTTAAAACCTGGGAATCGCCTCTCAACGCCTCTAAATCGTGGCCTCGTAAACTCGGGAATAAACAATTATTGTGACAGAAGTACCGGCAGGGCCCTGGAGATAGCGCTATGGTACGTCGATCGTCACGTCGGCGGATTTCCGGGTACTTCACAAAGATTTACGGTCCTTCGTGCACCGAAGGTACTCCAAGGTTATCTGTACGTTTGACGAGAATCGCTGTCCCCCTCCCGTGCGGAGGGCGCGGCGATAAAAAATACAATGCACTGATCCGTCACGTAGGTCGTATAAACCTGCGTCGGTGAAAGGCGAGTGTTGTCAAATTGAATTATTAACGTCCCCGCAGGACAGTGAACGATCCAATAACAGTTTTCACAATAGCGATAACGGTCGGAGAAAAGAGAGAACCATCGAGAAGTGTTCATTCCCACTCTACACACACAAAAAAAAAGAAAAAATCAATACTCCTGTAATTCGCTAAGACTGATTAATTTGTGTGTTCTGTTTGCCATGTTAGATGGACCTGCATATGTCCACGTCAACATATTTGTTCGAAGTATCTCAAAAATAGATGACGTTACCATGGTAAGTTTGAAAATAACTACCTCCCCCGCCCGTCCGCCCCCTGCCCCCCCCCCCCAAATCACAAGACACACGCACACGCAAATGCTGGGTGTTTGTCTATTTTTATATATTATCGATCTATATACTAATATCGTTTATTCGCTTCAGTTTCCTACATATACAAAACTGTTTAAAATATATACATATATGTATATATATGTAAACTTTATATACACTTTATTCATATCGAGTTTGCCGTGGTAGAATTTGTAATACAATTTGGTAACACCAAGTAACTATGAATACGATAATACTACAGTTTTTCTTCTTTTTTTCCTCTAACATAAACAAACACATGATCTTAGTGTCTTAAATTTTATGTTGCGAGCAGTACGATGCCGAGTCGAGGTTGCCGCTTACCAAAGTTAAAATTATTTGTTGACAATTGGGTGTGACGATGTAATGAGATTTATGCGGTGCTCGATTGCGGCATCGAACTTCACGCAAACATGGCTCGATATAATAGTTTCGCTGAAATGCTGATGTGTGGTAGATAGTTCGTAGGAATTTCGTTCTCGGATTCACGTGTTTACATGGTCGCAGGATTCCCATGCACTTCGAATAGACGAGTAAGCGCACAAACAGAACACGCGGATACACATTGTTAACCGAAACATCATACGTATGATTTCGCAGTGCAGTTCTCTGTATCGTGAATGCTGCACGGGTTACAATTCTTCATTAGTGAGTTAACACGATAGAACATTTTTTGAAAATATTGCTCTTTGAAAACGTGTTTGTATGATTTAAAAAAATCATTCATTATCTCACTGGTGATTCATGATTTTAAGGCTATCATGTTTTCGGATGAGTGTCGCTTCATTCGAGCACAGATCGATATTTTGTATCATCGACTAATGGCGAACATTATCTGTACATAATTCATGGAAACCATACGAGAGGGATCTAATAAAATTGGCTGTTTGATCAAAATATACCCTGCGACTGCATCGCTACATTTAGCAGTGCGTTTAGTCGTGGATCCCCAAATCAAGCACTCGTTATGAAAATACGAGGAGCCAACTGAGCTTCGCTCCTCTTCATTCATCGAAAAGATGATCATTGTCTTATGTAAGATTAACAAACTTGCTGCGATATTTCGATGCGCACATTCCGACGGGTAGTTTTGGTGGGAAAAACCGACCGAAAAAGAACGATTCTCTGATCGGCTAGTGCTGGGACAAGAGTTTTACTTGGGTACGTCGATCGACCGGTTGGGTCGGAGTCGATTGCAAGAAAAACGAATCTGGAGCAACCCAAAGTTACGAATGGGTCACAACTGCTACAGCGGTCCAATTGGAACGCTTGGCTCTTGTTTTCCAGGCGTTGTGGTTTCCGGCTTAGCTCTAGCTTTGCCACGTCTCGTAGTAAACGATCTAACGACGTTTACTGTGACGTTCCCAGCCTTGTAGACCTTTACCCGAGGTTAGATTGGCGACGGAAGAATCAACTGCCAAAAAACCACAATTACCCGACGTTGCTTCTCTTCACGGCGGCGACGCGCAAACATGATCGAAGAAGAATCGCGTCCACGCATTAATGCGATGCGAGGATTTTTCATGGCATAACCTTCTTTGGTGAAAATTATTGAAAATTACCGAGAAATGTTACGGCTTTCGAAAAACATCCTCTGTTAACGCAGATTAAAAGTCACGTTGCCATTTTACCGAAATTTCCTATTCGGCAATGTAACTGTTGCACAAAAAGGATCACGTCAAACAGTTTACATGGCGAATTAGGAAATTGCAACTTTACAAGTAAAGCCCTTGTAATTTGCGTTCACTGGGATAATACGTTTATTGCCACACGATAATTAACCTACTTCGTATGGTGACGTAATCATTGGGAGAAAGTTAAGTTCATTCGGAAAGATCCGGAGATACAATCCGTGACAAAAAAAATCGTTCGCGCCAGATCACATCAAAGATAATTAGTTGTCGGCAAAAAAAGGTATAAATTAAATTCCATCACGCTACCAGCAGATGCGCTTTTCCCTTCTCGATTTCTCAATCCAATCACCATATTATTATCGCTCATTGCCGTATATTTTTCTTTTCCTTTCTTTTATTTTTCAAATACCTCTCGTTTTTGTAAATTTTTCTCGTCGAGAATCCTTTCTCTTCACACGTCCCCCGGAAGCGGAAAGTCAAAAACCCGGCTCCCGAAAAATAATTTTTAATAATCCGATTGTTTTGTTCTGTTCCGGCATCGTGATTAGATGGCCCGACAAACGTGACTGTCAACATCTTTCTCCGTTCAATCAGCAAAATAGATGATTATAAAATGGTGAGTGCAACAATAATACAGCAAGGCCTACAGTCTATATATATATCCACACATATATATCTATATAACGTCACGTGTATATGATACGTATATTATATATATAACTTTGAAAACAAAAAAAAATGAAAAAAATATATATACTTATATATATAAAATATACAAACTGCATTTCTTTGTACTGTACTTGTATACTATACTCGTACGCCGCGCAACCAGTGGATGTGTGCTACCAGTCGAGCGTTGACTTTTCGATGTCGTTTACGTTGTCATGTATCTACCAAGCATATATAACTATATTGATTGTTCGATTGATTGGCTGTATATTATATACCTCATGTGTCTTGTCAGAATTCGTGTAAATTTTTATTTTATTTATATATATATTTTTGTTTATTCTTTTCGATTATTATCTCCGTTTTACATATCGAGACAATCGAAATTTTCCATGCGACCCTTTTCATGCGATAGTCATTATTCCCTTGTCATTTGGCAATATCGCGTTGCGTGATTGTAACCGCAGCAGGGCAATAAAATCGCGGTTAAATATATATTGCCGCTGATTCGTCGACAAAATTGCATCGACTTGACTATCGATATCGGGTTTGATATAGCGTGCATGCCGTGGTCCAACGTCAATTGGCAAAAGCCGCCCTCTCGCTGACTCGTTCGCCCTCGAATCGCTATCCGATCGGGTAATCATTGTTCACTCCACCGTGCGTATATCGCACGCCGCGAGCTAGTATACTCACGCAACGCTCGCTCTCTACCGAAACTCGATGAGTTTCCGAGTTATAAAAAAAAGACAAAAGACAAAAAAATAAATAATTTGTTTTATCACGTTGTCCCGTGTTCATCGAGCCCTGGCGTCGTGTTGAGAGCAGCCTTGTAGCTCTTTGTCGATGTGCGCGAAAACTGTCCGCTTCTCACTCGAATCGCAATGAAATTACGAATCGGCCTCGAGGAAGAATGCGAAATTATACAATCGCTTTCTCGAGCTTCTCACGCCTCGCCTAAGTCAATATTAGGAGCTTTTTTTAATCGTCCACCGTCGAGAGTACACATCGATGGCGATTGATTATATAAATTATGATGACAATAACGAAAGCAATTTAAGCGCTTGATATTTTACGCACAACGCGTTATCACCTCTCGTTCTATATAAGTGTACTATATATTATTAAATACACCGTATCGCACATATGTATGTAAGATGTGACCGAGCTGATGATAGTACCGTGGCGCTCAAGACTCAGGTCCGTTGAGCCGTCTGCGTATGCTGTGGTGTTTGCCCCTGTCGGCAAATTGAACGATCCGTGACCAAAGAACACGACATCGTGCAGCCACAACCCTGGTAGTAATTTTTTTAGCATTGAATCGAGCGCCCGATTAGACCCTGAAAAGGTCGCGTCATCGGACGTTTTCCGAATCCAATCGGAAGCTTATGCGGTGCTCTGAAATTTCTATCAGCGAAGCAATTGGCGCTAGCGGTTCCAGTGCCGTTTTATATTCTCTGCTGCTGCTATATATAGGCTGTATATAGCCAATACACACGAACACACTGTGACGACACGGATGCACTATAAACGCACCTCAACACGCAATGAGTGGGACACAGCTTGGACTGAAAATAAGTGTGTGTCGAGAATGCACTGTCTATGCCTGGGTTAATTTTATACATACGATATATTATGAATATATTATCAATACATATTTAATATTTCTACGATTATTTTTGTATAAATCATACAGAATTATCGAGTTTAAAGTACTTCCGCTCACTTACTTGGTCTGTTGAGACAAACCTAAAGTACGTTTGTGCTATTGTTCGTATGGTTCCTCACTGTCATACGGTAGTAACTCCGTTGCGGTTAATTTAGGGTCTTATGGGATTGCGGTAATTTCAGTTTCAGTACTTTGTACCAATTGTTTCGGTTTGAAAATCTCATTTTCCGACCGGAAGTGGCGTTGTGCCCGAAGTACATGACTACCGGTTTGAAAATCTCATTTTTCGACCGGAAGTGACGTATTTCCATAATTTCTATCTGACCGACTCTGACCGATTCTGTTAGAATCGATGTGCGATGTATGCATGATTGATAAGGGAGTGCAGAGTACACAAAACTTAAGAGAAAACACGAAGGGGGACATAATACAAACATTTATCGGTTGGCTTTGAGGAGAATGTAGAGGCTTGGATTTCCGGAGACAAAAAAGAACACATACAAACACATTTCTTGGATAAAACACTGTAGTAGTATTCTCCGCTTGGTCAATACACTCTCTTCGCCCTTGGGACGTATCGTGTTTCTTCTGTACACCACTCCACTGTAGTGCAGTTCGGTATGTCACGTCCTGGAATCGGACGTTCCATCGGGAGTGCCAACACAATCAGTCACAGGGGATAAATAAAGGGAACGACTGCTACAGTTGTTAATTGAAAATGCGCCTTTCTTGTCTCGGGCTCTTTGAAAATAGTGATGTCCAGAAGGGTTCTGTAAGGGTTCAATTCGACGTTGCTCGAATAGGGCCAAACCTTGATTACACCTGATCAGAACCTTGCACTACCTCGAGCATGGCCGAACAGTTTTTCCAACAACCCGTGTCTCACTCGGACATGGCAATGTTTGTGAAATTTCATGCGGTATGTTTCTGAAACTTTGACCGTGGGATGTTTCATGATCAACCAACTGCCTCGCCGACGCATTATCTCCTCCATTACCTCCGCTATGAATAGCGTTTGCGACCTTGAGAGATTGAGCGATTTGACGACACTTTTTCTAGCGTGACATTTCAGCTGATCTGATGAGTCATGAGTGGCGGCTGGAACAAGTTTTTTCATGCGTATGCACACTCGAAGGGGCTGCGTGTTCGAGGCACTCGTTATATGCGGCGCGGCTGCACGAAGGGTTAAACGATATCGTTCCACATGATAAAGGTTTTTTTTTAACGGAGTTGCCTGCTAATAATTAATAGATCAGAGTAAAATTGCTTCGATATCTCAACGCGAAATTTACCCTGGACAGGAACGGGGTCGACTGTTCACGTCAAATTTGCCAAGGCACGAACGAGTCCGCTGCGCGATATTGTCAAGGGTAAAATTAAGCAAGATTGTGCGGCGTTGCCGTGGCGAACGATACGCGAACTATGTAGGGCATTCCGTGCAATAGCCGCAACAACGTCAACGACGGAGACACCCACACATACACACACACAGGAGAGCCCTTGCGGACAATATGAATTCTATAACGAACCCCGTCCGCGCAACCCTTCCTGCCTTCCTACGATAAATCAATAAACCTCGTGCACTTTGCCTCGCTAACGGGAAAGCTCCGACAACCGTCAAGTCTTCTTCTTTTTTTCCAACTTTCCTCAAACATCTAATTCAACGGCGAAACTTGAACGTCCAATATTCACTTTGACCGTGATTCGTTCGGACGGTTTACGAGAGAAAAAAAATAACTCAATCTTCGACAAGCTACTTTAACGAAAAGTTTCGGAGATTGTGTTAATTTCCGGTTTTAATCACTGGTATGTCTACATACGACTTTTGGGAGCAACGCTATGTTTTCCGAATAATCGGTAGAGGCGATTGATAAGAAAGAAAAGTGTTCATCGTTTCACAGGAGTCGACGAAAATTTGCCGATAGGCGCTCCCCCTCGTCCCTTATTAAATTCAGACACCGCCTTAGGCTGACTCGGAGAGGTGCACTTTTCCGATGTCCTTTGACACACAGTGGACCTTGGATTATTTACCTTTAAAAAGATTTTGGGTGGGAATCGAACACGGTATAGGGTTTCGACGGGAACGCTTCGAGATAACTGTAAAGTACGAATGAAGAGACTGTCAACCTGCCGGAGACGAGCAGCGATCGAAAACTGTAAGCTATAACGCATGTCACGCAATGTTCAACGTAGAGAAATAGATTTTTTTTTCAACGTTACGAACGCAATTAACTATGCATAGCTCTGAGTGTGATGCTTCTGCATGAATTTAATCACCATTCCGAGCCCCCCCAAACCACCCCCCACAACCCGGCCCGAAAATGCTTGAACATGCTTTATCGTAACGCCTAAGCTTTATCGAAAACCTTTGATCTCATGTGTTTCGTCAAAACGGTCCCAATCGGTGATTCGACGGTCCGATAATTGACGCTTTGTCTGGCGGTTTTCACTGCTAGGTGCACCGTTCATGTTGATTTTATGCATTTTTTTTAACCACACGTTGATCATCCTCCTCCGATGCCGGGAAAATATAAGCGTCGAAACTAAATTTACATCGGCGAAGGAGACAAAAAAAGTGTCGATTAATGTTACGCTTCATTGTCGTTGCTCAGCGAGAGCCGTTTGCAAAATTTCTTTGAGGAGTCAACGAGTCTTTCTCTCTCGCTAAGAGACGCGGCAATCGGGTGTAAATTTGGCCGATGTTTTTGTTCAACCGGACGAAGATGCGAGCTCCTTCGGGGGCGAGCGGGGCAAAACGAAACCCTGGGGCAAAGCGGACCTTCTTTTATTTCGCGAAAAATAGTAGTGACAAAACCTCGATTACAATGGAGGACACAGGTCCGTTATGCCCCGGTGTACCGTTTTATCCCGCTCCACCCCCTGTACAGTAAATTATCGACGCTGTTCGCTCAATCGGTGCATGTAATTCAATTAATTTTCGTAATAGATCCAACGGCTGATAAGATCGTTAATTAATGGCTCGATAAGCAAACGATGGCTAATCAACCGTGTATTTAATGAAATAAAAACTATAGCTCTCGATTTGTAGACCTTACTGTAACGATCGGGACGCACCGGGGCAATCGTAAGTAATTCGATCGATTGTAACGTAGCGTCGGGTCAGTCCACCGTAATGAGCGTTAACAGTATGCGCGGTAGAATTTTAATGACCAACGAAACCCACCAAAATGAATAGCCCCTTCAGCGGATTCCGGCTTTTTGTACATAAATGAAATTGGGAGAATAGCGAGACTCGGCAATCGGTTAAAATTCGGCTGAACTACATGTTCCGATAATCTCACTCAATAATGATCATCTGCCGACAGGAATATTCGGTACAGCTGACGTTTCGGGAACAATGGTTGGATGAAAGGCTGAAATTTAACGATTACGGAGGTACGTAGAAATTGGGTTGGGCTGGGTCTTCAGTTTGGGTTTGAGTTTTTCCCTTTGGGTTTTCCGTTTGGGTTTGGGTTTGGGGTTTGGCCACGAGCCAAATCAAACCCAAACCAGAGAGTTATGGATTTTTTTTTATCACACACATCCACATGACTGGAAACATTTTGTCTCTTTCCAGGACGACTCAGGTACTTAACACTAACGGAATCCAATCGAGTATGGATGCCCGATCTTTTCTTTTCAAATGAAAAGGAAGGACATTTTCACAACATTATCATGCCGAATGTATACATACGAATATTTCCAAACGGCTCGGTACTTTACAGCATACGGTAAGTGTCCATTTGGATGTATCTCCCGCTCCCCCCACAGCCCGACACCCCCCGCCCGCCCCGACGCTCCCACTAACCTCATAGATGCAAAGCGCGATAATCATATTAACAGAATATTAGATACGATATGCGTGACGCGAGACTCTGACGGGAACATTCACTCGTTTCAGAATATCACTCACACTATCGTGTCCGATGAATTTGAAGCTCTATCCGCTCGATCGGCAAACCTGCTCGTTACGCATGGCTAGCTGTGAGTATCCACATAGTGGTCAAAAAAAAAGAAAAGAAATTCGTGGTACTGAGACTCGCCCGATTGAAAGAAGGTCGAATGTCAGTCGCCCGGCGATAAATGATTTTTTTTTGTTCTTTCGTACTTTTCATTCGGAAACTAACGATAACGCTCTATCAATATCCGTATCGCGTAGACGGATGGACGACTGACGATTTGGTCTTCGTATGGAAAGAGGGTGACCCCGTCCAGGTAGTTAAGAACTTACACCTACCTAGGTTCACGCTTGAGAAGTTTCTTACCGATTATTGCAACAGCAAGACGAACACAGGTGAGTAAAAAAAAAAGAAGAATTTATGACCGACGGAAAGTTTGCCGGACGGTTTTGACGTTGAGCATCAGGGGGATTACGATTGTTACCGGTTATGACGATTATAGTGAGCGTAGAAACGAACAAGCTTCTGGAATGCCATGAACGATTCATGATTTTACAGGAGAGTACAGCTGCCTGAAGGTAGACTTGCTCTTCAAGAGAGAATTCAGCTACTATCTTATCCAGATCTACATCCCATGCTGCATGCTTGTCATCGTATCGTGGGTGTCTTTTTGGCTTGATCAAAGTGCCGTACCGGCTCGAGTCTCATTGGGTGAGGAGAGATTCGTATATCAATTTTTTCTCTTGCGTTCCTTCATTTTACGTTCCGCGGCGATTAAGGTTGTTGTCGGATCGGCGTCAAGTCACGCCATCGACTTTGCGAGGTTTCACCCGAGTCGTTCGTTATTTTTTCGGTAATAAATCTAGGCAGTTGTTTCTTTCAATACTATCGATTGCGACCTTCCGGAGGCAGCGTCAGGTAAGCTTAGAATCGAGTAAGAAAAAAGAATGAGATTAAAATGTAGAAATTGCTCACTCGTTCTTCTCGATCGGTCGCGAAGCTTTCTCTGTGAGGAAGTGTATTGGATTGATTATCGGGCTCCCTCGCAGAGGAAGCTTCGCGAGCGATCGAATGGAATGAGCAAGTTATCGCGTAAATTTCATTTTTCAGCCTCTTTAGGACTCATTTGTAGAAAAAAATAAAAAAAATTAATTGTATGGATAGAAAAAAAGGCAGCATCCGACGATGCATCCGAGAAGTTTCCGTTGCGAACCTCTCACGCTCCTACTTCCCGAAACTGCGTCATCGATGGACCGCTCTTTTTATTTCGCGACCCTTTTCGAGATAAGCGAAGAACAATTTCAACTTTAAGTCGACCCCGCAACAACCTTGAGGCTCTTAAAAAAAATCGATCCGACGCGAGATTTTCCGCGATTCTAGGACTTCGTTTGCACGGACTTTGACTCGCGCAAAGTATCGTATCTTGGTGTGACGAGGAAACGAAGAAACAGCCTTAGCGCTCCAGGATGACAGCGATCGGCTGTCGACATAATCGCTCCGAAATTTGTGACACTTTACGATCGATCGTTGATGCGCGTCGGGGATCTCGCAAGATACGATAGTCTGGGCGAAGTTTAAGTTCGGGTAAAACGGAGGCGGTTTGACGGTACACTTGTTAATTAAGGGGCTTGTGGGACACGCAGGTGTGACGACACTACTGACAATGGCCACACAGACGTCTGGAATAAATGCCTCACTGCCACCAGTATCCTACACAAAGGCCATCGACGTTTGGACAGGAGTGTGCCTCACCTTTGTCTTCGGGGCTTTACTGGAATTCGCGTTGGTTAACTACGCGTCCCGTAGCGACATGCATCGGGAAAACATGAAGAAGAAATATCGTGAAATGGAACATTCGTCGTCGGTCGACCCGGCAACGGAATTGCTGGAAGCCGACGGTTCGACGAATTTCGCTATGGTCAGTATCCTGTCCGTGATCGGATGTGTAGCATTGGAAATGAAAAATGGTACTTTGCCTCTCGACGTGGCGAACATTGGTCCCGGTAACTTCCGAGGTCACTGAACTCGACCACCGAATAGTGAAGGATGGCGTTCCCTCTTCGCTATTTATTAATTCCCGGAGCTGAGCGAATGCTTTGAATTCTGGAAGTAGGCATTCGATGTACTCGAGTACTTGTATTCAGTGTCGAGTGCTCGAGTACAAGAGACCTACCTAGTACTCGTCAAGGTTTAAATCGGTACTTCAAGTATTTGGTATTTAAATGCGCAATTCAAGCACTTGAAGTATTTGACCAGCTCCGCTTGATTCCTTACTAATCCATCGATAGGACGCGAGTTCAGTGATCTTGACCGTCACCCAAGATGACCTAAATTCGTTCGCCACTCGAGGTCGGAGTACCATACTTTTCAGTCCTTATTCTCGATTCTCAGATTTCCAAAAGCCAATCCGGCAGAATTCGGCTGAACGTTCGCAAAAAAAAAAAAAAAGTGATCTCAGACGAATTCCATCGGATTACGGTACTCTGGAATCTGACCATCGCGAATGGTACAATGAAATATCGTTTCATTCATTTCATCGTACATTTTTTTCTTTACAAATTTTCAATGATCATAATTCTTAAAATTATTTTCCTTCAAAATATCGTTATCACGAAAAATGTTCATATTTCGTTTATGCTTTCGGTGCAGCATGCTCTGTCCGAAGTCGTCTCGTATGCCTGCCTCCCGGTTCGAGACTTACTTTTTCGAAACTCGAGTCTCATGGAAAGTCTTGAAGTTGCGTGGAAAGCCCCAGTTTTGTCACTGTTCTACTTTCGATGCAATCGTTGCTCGCAAAGAAAACTCGATAGACTCGAATCTTGCCAGTTGAAAAAAAAGCAAACAAAAGCCAACAACATTCTAAGTTTCGATACATTCTATCGAGTCTTAAAAGCGAGCAATGAATCGCTTCAAAAGTCAGTGACAAGCAATACGGCCGAAGTCTTTCACTTCGCCGTATATAGTGCTAATATTGCAATAAAAAAAACTGAGAAAAAAAAGGGAAACAAAAAAGTAAAATCGTAAAAGTACGAAATTTACATGGATCGGACAAGAGTCATTTGAACGAGAGATATTAGAGAGAATATGGATCGGCAAATAATAGCTTTCGTCGGTTGTCAAAAAAAAAAAAAAAAAAGACTTGAAAACCGAAAAAGAACGGATACA
>JAPYZC010001688.1:0-17705 GCA_030522665.1 Ichneumoninae sp. A BG-2022a | reverse complement strand
GTGTGATTGAGAGTGTGATTGAGAGTGTGATTGAGAGTGTGATTGAGAGTGTGATTGAGAGTGTGATTGAGAGTGTGATTGAGAGTGTGATTGAGAGTGCGAGTGTGAGTCTGATTGAGAGTGTGATTGAGAGTGTGATTGAGAGTGTGAGTGTGAGTGTTTTTGTACGTTTTGTGTAAAATGTAAACGTTAGCTTATAAATAAGTTAGTTTAGTTTATTCATACATAATGTTTTAGAGTAATGGCTTTTAATTAGGTAATAATTAATATTTTATACATAGCGTCTCACGCTGCATTACTCGCGTTCTTTTCCATCATTTATCTTGCACACTTCCTTCCACACGCACAGTCAGACACATCCGTACTCATTCACTTTAATCATCGCGTATGGTTACCCTTGTATTTTTTCTAAGATGTTCTTGACGGGACTGTAATTGTATATCAAATAGACGAAATTAATTAAGTGCCACTTGTTCCAGTTTCAAGTCCGCTGATGAATTATGCGAAAACATCGAAATTTATCAGTACTACAATAAAACGGAATTTTTTTGTGTCATTACCTGGCTTTGTTTTATAATACTAAGGAAAGCGGATCGTATGTGAATGTGAATATATCGTGACCATATACAGTTTTGGTATACATGTGAAAAATGATTTGCTCATTGACGGTACATTGCTCGGTACACCCAAAATTGCTTCCTAATATCATCGGATTCTGTAATATGACATCGTCTGGTGAACAAAATCGTACTGCCCAAGTCTCAATGAATCGCAATCAGCTGGTTCGGATTAAGTTTCAGAAAGTTATGGCTTTATGCGTATAGTTTATATAAAGCCGATCTGGAATGTGATCAGTCGGCGTGCTAGCTCATTAACGTGTCCGCGTCGTATTGTTGTAGGAGGTTGCCATGAGAAACTATATTAGTTCCCTATGCGTCTAGTAACATAAATTGATACTAAAGGAAGAACGATTTCTAAATATGTGATTCAGGTACACTTGGCTATCACTCGCTTCAGCAGTCACTGGCATTATTCAAGTTGTTGCCATCATCACTTTCGCATACCACTGAAATATGAAGAATTATGCTGCAGATTTGTCTCCAGAGATTCTTAGTAAGGAAAATGTGTCACGTGCGGGTTGAAGTATGTTACGACTGCAAAGATATATAGTTAAGTATCGACAAATAGAAGATAACCATTCGGCGTCGTGTTGACGTTCGTCATGTGTTCACTTCCCATTTGAATCTATAATAAGTTAACTAATATGGTGCGGTGAATTGCACGGTGTAGTAAATGAATACCGCACGCGTATAAAAACTGTTTGTAATTTGTTGGGAAGGAGGTTGGCGAGAATCGGTAGTCCCAAATCTATCGGACAAAAAAATTCAATGCAGCGTACGTAATCTTAAACAGGTGGCACTTGTTTTATTCACGGACCGCAGGGATACTAATCCAATACTCGCAAAATTGTCGCTCGCACTCAATTGACAGCGTACAATTCAAACAGGCAATCATAGGCAGCCAGACGGACAGACAGACAGATAGACAATTAAGACCCATAGACAGACAGGCAGATGAACGGACTGACAGTTCAGACAAGTGATATTGGTACGTCGTCAATAACGTATAACCTTAAAAAAAATAAATGTGTCATGTAATTGTTATCTTTTCTTTTTTAAGTTTCCTCAGTTATTCGTTGTTTATTCTAAACAAAAATTCTTTCTCCAGTTCTTCAACATTGTGTTACGCTTCTTCCCTTCATTTAACCTTATTTTCTCGCTTTCAATCGGCAGTCATTGGTCATGTTCACTCGAATCATCATAAATTGAATAGAAGCTCATTTCCTTCAATTCTCTTGATAATAACATGATAATAATAGTAATAATAAATACAATTATAATAATCATAATAACAATAGTCATTACATTAATAACTATACTTATATAGTTATTAACTATAATAATAATAGTGAATAGATTTCATTAAGCGTTGCGAAATCATGTT
Source organism: Ichneumoninae sp. A BG-2022a (assembly GCA_030522665.1). Classification (NCBI taxonomy): domain Eukaryota; kingdom Metazoa; phylum Arthropoda; class Insecta; order Hymenoptera; family Ichneumonidae; species Ichneumoninae sp. A BG-2022a. The sequence continues at coordinate 15,701 of JAPYZC010001688.1, read as the reverse complement.
TAGGTTTTTCAACTCTCACTCTTAGTAATCTTTCTTGCTTCTTATCTTCTTTCTCACCATTTCTCTCGTATTTACATATGTATATATCTTATAGCGAATCAATAGCTCTCGGTGCAATCGGACCTGTTAGTAAATAACTCTCTCCCTACAAGAGCGATTGCCGTGATGATTTTTTCTTTCAATGAACAAGAATCTGAAAGTCAACCTATCATAGTAAACAATGTATTTCGGGTGGCGCACGTGATGCAAAACTACGAACGGAGTGTATGATGGCGCGCAGGAAGTACGAATTACAACCGTGACAACAGTATCAACTTAATTAATGTAAGACTATGCGGATGTTGTGATAAGATGTGTCGCCTTTCTATCTCTTCTGACCGTCGAATAATATCATTACAACTGACCTGGATTAGCGAATTAATTAAACCGAATTAACATACATATCTTTTACATCATCACATCGTATCTCAATAATACCATTATTTGTTATTACAACTTTGAGAGAAGATTTAATGAAATACAAATGTTAATCAATCAGCAATTTGTTATAACAACTTTTTGACACTATACGTTGCAAACTAGTCCAATGATTTTGACATTTTTGTTCGATTTTGTTCACTCTTTCAGTGGTTATATTTTCGGGAGCATGTTTCAAGTTGTTCTTGCCCCTGGTGGTGAATTTGCCATTTTAATTATATGACTAGAATTGGTCATCAAGGGATTTGACATTTTTCGATAATTATTCAAATTGTTTTTCGATGAATCGGCAAGATTAACTAACTGTACATTCAATTTCGTACATGACACCATTGTTGCTGATATATGCAGTAAATATGAGAGAGTAACAAAATTTTTGAAACTTCGGATTAAACGTAATGAGTATCTTCACAGGTCATAATTCAACGCTAAGCAAAAATAAGAAGCGTTCGCTAAATAATAAACAAACTTTTATACTGTCAAAAACTGCTTCAATTCATTTTTGCGTCCTGCATACCAACATTTTTTTCGCTCGCTCAGCAGTCAAATGCATACATTCACTCAAGCGCGGTCATTGAATACTTAGGTATATAATCAAACATATCCAAGCCGACTTAATAGGATAACAGCTTTTCTCATTATTTTTGTTCATCATTTAGGTCGTAAATCTAAAGGATTGGCACAAGTCCGCCGTTACGATCGATTAGTTAGAAAAAATCTAGAATTTTCTTAATTACCCGTAATTTTATCGTAAACATTTAACTGTTAGATTCGATACTTTACTTCCATCTTCGTCGCTATTATCAATAATCCATTAAATTTACAGGATAACAAAACGCCCTCATACGTGTACATATTTGTATGCCTTTCTCGTGTGTTTTCCTTAATTGTAATCGTTTGTCGCATTCCTCACTGTTCCTCTGCCTTTTTTCAACAGTCTTTACAGCTTCGTTGCCACGACCGATTGTATTTTACAGCGACGCAATTAACATCCTTTTTGACACCATTTTTTAGCATATCCGTTATTATCGGCAGCGACTTTAAAAAAAAGCCAAATCGAGCGTACTTTTCTAGTGAGTTCAAAAGATATATGGGAGCACGTCTAGAAAAGTACGCTCGAAAGTACTTTTTAAGAACTCTCCTAATTCTTTATTTATTTGTTTATTTATTTCTCGTTATTATTATTTTGTAACTTTTCAAGTAGCTTGCACTCAGTAATGCTAACGAGTGATATCGCGAGCCGTTTATAGCATCACGAGATATTGTAGAAAATAAGGCGTACAAAAAATGTCCTGAGGCTCGCGGAACTTCTATGTTTTTTAGCCTTCTGGGACTATTATTTACCGCGTGACTACAGTCCACATGCGCACGTATGCGTCTGTGTTTCTTTTTTTTAATTTAATAATACACTTTTCTTTTACATATTTATCGTTACGCGGCGATCACACGACTGTTTCTGGCTTTCCGACACTTTTTGCTTCCTCATAGAGGAAGCTTTGTCTTTATGCTTTATCGAGTTTTTCTTCCTTATTTAGTATTTCCTTCCAAGGAAGATTACTGGGCGTTCAAGTGAATGTATAGGGATGGTTCTTATTCGGGGTAAACGGATAGTCACGAGACGACACGCGTGACGGGGAGAACGGGAGAGGGCATCGAAAGTGGCTGGAGCAATATAAGAGTCTGATTGTCTTAACAATACTATCAGTTTTATATGAGTTAATAATAGACGTTATTATTTTTATACTAATAATATCTGTATTACTGTTATAGTCGTCTTATATCCTCGTTATTACCATTATTTCGATATTATATCAACGTTACGATGATTATTATTTCATCATTAATTTTTGTTTTTGCTCCCCTACCTTTTTCGGAAAGCCTCGCGCGGTTTTTTTAAAATCGTTTTCCTAATGCATTTTGACGTCACGTCATTCCTGTTCCAAAATCGTCTGATGTCTTTAACTTATTTATTCACACTCCATCTACATTCTTGCCACGACGATCTCACCTTTAATATTTTACATGTTCCGTTAGAAAATCATCCCCCAGAGTCCTTGCGCTTTTTATTGTTTCCACATTCGTTGAGCTTCGCCACTGAATACTGTGGAGACATCTAAATATATGTATGTATAGTGAGTCGAGCACTTCGGAGTGAGGGGTTGATAATTTTCGATTTCCAACATTCTTCTTTTGCACTCTTTATTATTACATTTACATTTCTCGTTATTTATATCCACGTATTGTTCTTTGTACAATTAATGTCATGACTTGCTTTCAGCGCGAGAGTTCTCGATAAAGGGCAGAGGAAAAAGGAAAATTTCCGAACTAGAAGGGAATTACGATTGCGATTCCCGCTTCTTAATCGCTTCGCTGTTTTATTTTTCTTCGCTCGTTTCCGAGGGCATCGGCTCTTTATTCTCTTTTACGAACTTGGATTGTTTTTTTGTGACATTCCTTGTACGCTTGTTCCTGTTTTGTTCGGCAAACTATAGCGCCAAGCCAGCCCGCCCTTGAAACTTCAAGCGTGAAAAAGTCTTATGACGTAGGCTATTTCCCAGGAAGACATGCGATAGTTTCTTGTTTCTCTATTACTTCATTATATTCATTACTTCATTTCTCTAAACACTTTGGTGATCGGTCATTACTATATACGCCATTCCCAACTTCGTTCAACTTTTAATCATTAACGGGCATTAAGCATTCTGTGTCTTTTCTGATCCCTATCTTTGATAGAATGTTTGAAATGGCTGCGCCATCATTTCTAGCCGACCTTAGTGTCGAATTCCAATCTGCTCAAGTTACTTTGTATCGTTTTATTTTCAGTGATAGTACTTGGGCGTTCTTTGTGTGGTTATTGATTTTTCTTTCCGGAAAAAAATGTGCAACATTCCCTACGAGGGCAGTAATAATCGAGAAAGATCTTATTCCAAAGCGTTGAAAAATAATTTTCTTCATTTCAACAACATTTAATATAACCGAAAGAGCAAAAAAGTGTCTTTGGCATGAAAGTTGAGCAAATAGTTGTTTTTGTTGAAACATTGCAACGCAGATTCCGCTACTGAATATGTGGCGGACTTTTTTAAAGACGAAACCGCTTCGATATACATTACTGAATCAAATGAAAATGTTTCCCCCATCAGTAATTAATGGAACTGGAACCAATCGCGATAATTAAATGTTCACCAAGCCCGAGCGCAGAAAATGTCTGAAGGTAATATGTAAACACTTTAACAAGATTTGAGAGACTAGAATTAAGAATTAGGATAAAGTGCACAATGTGGCCGTTTTTTATCTCAGTCGCTCAACCCATCTCATTGTCCCCTAGAACTTTTCTGAATGGACGGTTCGGTTTTTAAACAAAGCATACCCATGGTACGCGACCCGTTTTAACGCCCAGTGCAACGTTTGCCATAAAAAAAATAAAAATGATTATGCAACCATGCAATATAACCGATCGAAACAGCCCAGGCAAATAATCACCCCAACATCAGCAACTTCACACTTCGTTACGTATCAGTCATGCTCTTGCGAGTTTGAGCTTTCTGACAATAATTTACATATATATATACATGGATATACACGTCCATATATATATTGATGGTCTAACCCCGAAAGTACATATAAGCTAAGCTTATACATCCTTTACATGTTCATTTTACCTTAGGACATCAATATATATATATACATATATGAATATATTTATTGAGCGTTTACGATTGTCAGCTCTGCATTGATAGTCGCGCACGCCATCTAGCGATAAATGACACCAATAGTTATTATTCGACAGAGTATCCATGCGCGATTCACCTATGAGACGACAATCGATGAGTTCTATCTAACTTGTATCCTTAAACTATTCACTTATTTAGGTATTTAACTATTCAACTATCAATAATATTCAATTACGTAACAGCTTATCGAACGATTTATTCAACCGCTTTTCTTCATCACACCTGATTCACGCGAAAAAATGCGGAGGGCAACCATACTGATTCAGTTGATTATGGGAAGACAGGTTGATTGGGGCGTCGATGGACTTCTTATTAAACTTTTATAGGATCGATGTCACTGCTGAACGATCGGCTTTAACCGGGAGTTTAATTGGCTTACGATGGGGGCAGTATCGATACCATGAGGGCATTCAATTATATTCAATTACAGTAGAACGAAACTTTACGCATCGGTTAAAAAGTGGAGAAAAACATCTTCTCGAATTGCTGATGATGAAATTAGAAACATGCTGAAGTTCTTTTAAACGATAGGATGAAGATAATAATATATTTTTTGAGACAATCGCGATTCGCGACAAGACTGCGGAAATGAGCTTTCGCCTCAATTGTCATCATTGGCCAGAGAAAGGCACGCAGGAAAATAAGAAATCAGAACCTGACTGATCGGCCGACTTATAATTTTAATTGCTGCTTCCCGGATTTTAATTAAGTTCTTTGTTCTATGCTAATTGTCTTTTAAATTCTGTACAATTGCAGATAATTTAGAAAAATAATAAAAATCACAAAAACGTACATTTATAAAGCATTTTTTGTCAATTGTGAAATGTGGATAAAATAACAATTTGGCAAATTAGCTTCGTTTCGTCTGTACGATATAAAAAATTCTTTTTTAAAAATGTCCCAGACCGCGTGTATACGATTTCGAATCGCGGTACAATAATATACGTGATACTGATGCTTCTACTCGTTACGAATATCATTAATTCATCACTCATAATTGATGAAATCCACATTTTATAAGTTTCTCATGGTTGAAATCTGTGGATTAATTCAATTTATCGTCATTGTATTATTATTGTTGTGGCTGCGTCGGTATCCCGCGGATGGACTTCATTTTCTCATGATTTGCAAGACGATTATTATTTCGTAGTCTACCGATCATCAATATCATATAATCTTTGTCTTTCTATAAGGGCCTCACATATTGTTTTGCTTCCTCATAGAGGAAGCTTTGTTTGTATGAAATTTTTATTTTCGAGATTTTGATGTTAACATATTCAGAATGTTCCAAAATATGACAAAAATGCATTTAGAAAAAAATGGATTCGAACGTGCGCGCGTGCGCCAAACCTCCACAATTGAAATATCTATAACTCAAGAACGATTGTATCAATCGGGCTGAAATTTGGCATGCAATTGAGGTCGGCAGAGAAATAAAAGAGTATTGCCAACACTTCTCGATGGTACAAAAATCTGAAAAAAATCAAGCATATTTGTTCATAATAAGTATTCCTAAATGTGATTAACAATTGGTGAAATATAAAACTGTTCAACAAATTTCCTGATACCTGACTCTTTCTATGAAAATGATTCGTTAATTTTTCTGAATACGTATGAATTTTTTCAGATTTTCAAATTCACTTTGCATTTTGTAACTTACCACACATTTTTCTCACATAAAAAAATCAAAGTGAATTTAAAAGTCAGGAAAAACTTAATACGTATTTAGAAAAGTGAACGAAAGATTTACATTAAAAAAAGTTAGATTTCGGAGAGATTTCTTGAACAAATTTTATTTTTTATCATTTTTTTAATAACTTTTTGGAATTATTATTATACAAAATTAATCTTTTCAGGACTCTCAAAATGCTTGATTTTTTCAAAATTTTATACCATTCTAAAGTTATTGCAATTTCTAAAGTTATTGTATTTCCTGTCATTTCGCTGAAACTTATGCAAAGTGAACACTATTCGAAAAGACTACCTTAAAGCAGTTGAGCGCCTCTGTTATCGCAGTAATAAAACAAATGTATCAAATTTTTTTGAAAGTGTGTTCATGCTTTGCTAATTTTTAGTCATCGGGTCGTAACTTTCTACAGAGGTACACTAATGCCAAACAATTTTCGCTATTGAATTTGGTAAGAATCGGTCAAGTGGTCTGGATGTTGTGATATATTGAATGCTTCGGAAAATGACTTCTTGCACTCTAGCTGTTACAATATTTGATATAATCGTCTATAAAGTTGTACACAAATGGACAATTGTCAATCGATGATTCCTACCGAATTTAGAAATAATCGAGCAAACTGTTAACATTTTATCCGATCTTGAATTTCTTAAATATCATGAAAAATTAGTGCTTCACTTCAGACGCACAATTTTGGGATTTTTATAACGAATGTTCCGAAAATTTGTGATGTTCGATATTGTTTCTTTTCATTGACCAAAGATTGGGACCCTGGAATAGTTGAAAATTGTGAAACCTGGACGCGACAATATTTCCTCTATGAGGAAGCCAAACAGTAATGAAAAATGCTTTTTCATAGAAACTTTGTACAAAAAAGTACATCATGTGGGGAAGTTATGTGAAAATCTTGATTTTAACCTTTTTCCTGCATGTCAATAAATGTACTTTTTTCATCGTCACTATCAAGAGTTCATAATTTATTTCTGGATACTACTTAAATTTTTTTTCAAATGCAGTTTATTTGTTTTATACGTATTGAGTATTATTTGCGAATTCGGTATTTATATTTCAAAGTCATCTGGACATGTACGATATGCATCATTGTAAATACCTTTAATCATGCGTATAAGATGTGTAATATTACATGATTATCTCATCGAATCGCGGTCAATGGCAATCACCGTCTGCAAGAGTATCACTTATTGATCGTCTTCTCAGTTTCTCGATAATTACTGTTTTTTTTTACTGATGACTAGTGACTTTCGTGTACGTAATTTTCAAGTTCTTCAGCAGTAACGCCTTTCGCAATTTTTCTATTTCGGTCTATTGCACTGAATTTATCTCCTTTTTTCCTTTTGGTTTTTCCTGTTATCATTATGACTTGCGACGTAGACGCAATTCTCTCAAAGCCATCTCAGTGAACGTCGCTTCATGCTTTTTACTTCAGTTCATTATGTATCTCCTTTGATTCGAGTTAAAAAAAAAATCTTTTAACATAGCCGCTATCGAGAATGTTTATTAACTAAACTGCGAATGCCATTCATTCCGAGACTCGCATAAATCGACACATTTTGAAGGCGACGACTATTCACAATGTATCAACTTTTCCCTCTCCCCAAAATAAAAATATTTAATACAGCATCAAATTTTCCTACGGCGCAGTCTCATTCAACATTTTCAAGATATTATTTTTCATCGCCTGTTTATTCTGGCACGCGTATTTTCGCTTTATAATTCTCCACTTGATCCAATCGTTTTCACACTCATTTTGTGTCGCTAAACGTTCTCCATTCCTTTTTGCTCATTAGTCTGTGTCATACATGTATACACATATGCGTACATATGTACTTTGAATATATGTATGTTTATGTATATGCACAGTAACGTTGTCATTATTTTACGTGAGCAAATAAATTGATTATTCATTGTATACTGTACTGTAGATGGCAGGGATGTGAGATTTGTAAGAAGTTCGCGGAACGTGTCCAGAGATTCGAAGTGCCAACACTCGAACAATTTTGATTCAGCACATAGCGTTATCGCGTACTGCATGTAGTAATATTTTTCATTAATGCATTTATTTTATATCTAGTTTCGCCAATTCATTTGATCTAATCAGATTCACGGCCTCTTTAAAATTCGGTTAGCCTTGTTATTAGTTTACTGTACATTTCAGTTTTTATTCTCGACTTTAGATAGTACTCTGCTTGTTCGATTGTCAGTGGTTTCGTGGCGTCTCATTTCCCACATCATAGCTCTCACTGTATCGAGTAAATGTCGTCATTCGGGAGTGGTCTTGGCCACCGATCCATTTTATCGGAGGGCAAGTAATCAAAACTTTCAGAAGTGCGCGATGATATCTTTATATAGTAGAACCCCGATTATCAGAGGTAATGTGAGGTGAGCGTACGTCGAATAAGTGAAATCTCAAATAACACGGATAACATGACCCATATAGCACAGAATATTGTGAAATCACTTTAGAAATGTTATCAACCTTTCAAATTTTACGAAATATTTCTAAAATATATGATAAAATAATATTTTGAAATATTCTACTAAAATATTCCAACGAAACGTTTCTTAAATATGTCAGGAACATACCTAATGTTTGAACACATCCGAAATATTTCTAAAACATAGTGATAAAATATTAAAAAATATTTTTATTGCATGTTTCACTGAAATATTTCGATTAATCTTTCCGTGTTTATGCGGGTACGTGCATGCAATTTCGATTCGTGATGCAATCTTTCACATTTCGTTGAATAGTTTAAAAATCCATTTCTGACAGATTTCAATGTAAGATTTACGAGCCGACAAAAAATATTTTCAGTTTTTTAAAAACATTTCATAAATATTTTTTGATATTGATAAAATACTTTCAACATGTCGAAAAAAAATTATTTAAATCTTTCAAAAATATTTTCGTGCAATGTGGATACATTCTCCGGCAGCGCGGGCATTGCTGCTTCATCCGTTTTATCCGAGTTTTCCGTATTATCCGAGCCTGCACTTCGGTTAACGCAGAGGGCTCGGATGAGTTGGGAGTGCCGGATAACGCGGAATCTCGGTTAATCGAAGGTCGGATGAGCGAGGTTCTACTGTGTAGCAATCAAAGTTTCATTTCTTATTTGGTCTTGACGTGCAATTTACGTCTTTTACGAGGACAATACGGTTGTCTACAACCGTTTGTCCCGTGGAGCACTTCAGCATATGTTCTCGTGAACTGGTTACTCACACATGATTTTTATCTTCTGGAAATTGTAGAAAAATGTATCTAATATCTGTTGAAAACAGTATAATTCCGAAGAGATACGAGACATTAAATAATAAAATAATACACTCAACCGTCTCAACTTTTTGATGACTCGCCCACCTTCCAGTCAGTAAAAACGCATAAGATTTTGTATGGGAATATTCAGTGAGAGGGAACAATACTGGCATGCAATTTTCATGAAGTAACCGCAAAGATCGTCATATCGCACCCCTAGAACAACAGTGTAACATCACTTATGGGATTACCATATAACTTGTTACACTGTTGTTCTAAGGGTGCGATCGTATTATTATTTTCCGTCGATTTATATTCGAACAGTTTCTTCTACATTGTGTTGGGCGATATACGATGTCTTCGATCTTATCTGTCTTTGCGAAAAAGTATATTTTGCTGTTTCATAAAAATGAAAGTGTTACTTTCACTGGCAGAAAGTATATACACCGTTCGACGATGGTGTCTGAAAAGTGAAGTATTCGTCTTTCGGAGATTTTTCAAAAGTTCATAATCTAAGGTGCTCGGATTTTTGTATGCTCTTATATATATGAATATATATTCCATATTGTCAATGATCAATGTCGGTTAGCCACCATTGGAATAATATTGGAAATTATGGAAGTTATCTATCGTCCACGTTCATAGGATAGCACGGATCCATAGTAGTAAGGACAGGGGCACTTTTTGATAGTAGTAAGGTTGGGACCTTAAAAACCCGGAATTTCGGATGAGTCGTTATGACAACAGCATCAACTTCATGCTGTATATCAATAATTCACGCTGTGTTTTAAACTTTTGTTTGAACACAAACTCATCATTTTTCCATCGAACATTCACGCATGTCTCCAGTACAGAAAAAATGGGCCATCGGAAATTTGGAAAATTATGATTAATTGAAGAATTTCCATATACGGTACATTCGTCTCAACCGCACTACCTCTAGTGTGACAGAGCAGTTCCTTCCCTTCCACATGACCGAAAGACCTTAAGGTAATTAAGGTAAATTGAAGCAGCTATCTTGTAGTTTCAAATTGATAATTCAAGTTATGACGTCATACCTGCCATATATGCATATTCATTATCTTACGGATGGAGCCCGAAAGTTTCGATGGGGTTTCTTCGTGACGTGTCTACGATTTCGTTCTCTCTTGAAGTTTTTTACTAATATTTGATTATGAGTTTTTCTATTTTATTCACTGCTAATGGTAAACAATGAACATGAACGAAGAAACAATCATTTTCGATTGATTTCTATCGAAGAATCATAATAGATTAAATCAATATCGATTTGATCATAATCGATACTATAGTAAATGGAAGTCTTTTCTATGAAGTCAGCGTTTTAGTTTCAATTCGGACTGTTCACACTTACTTCGGACTGTTACTCTTACTTCACGCATTTGGGACCAGTCTATGATAGGGGTGAGTACTGTCTGATTAAAGTGCGCAACCATGTATGCCGAAAGGTTGGAACACCGGGGGTTAATCCAACGGTACGTTTGTTAAAATTTTGCTGAATTACCAATTTCACCCGGCCAATGTAATTTTCGTATCTATTATGCAAACACGTTCCCGGGCTCAGGGCAGCGAACTGTCCTGAAGTCGTCGAGGAATCTTAAGGTCCACATTCGAGAGGAAGTCTTCGGTTCAAGTTGATGACCTAACCACGAATGGAATCCGACCAGCTCGGGGCCCATATCCAATAGACCGCATGTTAGATCTAGGCCCAACATCTACTCGAGCACGACTGCGATATTGATAAAAAAATTCAAAGACGTCGTTCCAGGTGACCAGGTCAAAGTGAGACTTATTTAATGAGTTTTATAGAGGGTTAACGTTCCAACCTAACTGGACCCTGGGATTGATAGCGTAGCCTACCGCGACTGCAAGAATCATTTTCATGTCAACCCGAACTTCAAGATTAATGACTGTCGACGTCGGAGCAAGAAGAGCGTCGTGGTCACCAGGATGTTGCCAATAGCATGAGGCAAGATAATGGGTGGAATTGTAATCGATTTGATTCGAAGGCTCCTATTTCCTCAGTCATCGCTGTAATCATGGCTTGGTTTGCACCGCACATAGTATAATTCACGCATTGGCTGTCGGCTGCTCACTTAAATCACCTCGTAAATAGGTCCCGCGTTCCTGTGCCACCATTATGTCCATCTTTCTGTACAGAAAACAGTACACGACCAGGTAAGTTAGCACCGTATACATAAACACAACCAGGTAAGTTAAAGTCGACCCTTCTTCCGGGTTTCCTGCCTGCTCGGTGAGGTAATGGAAAATACGTCACCTTGTACTACATGTGGCCGGAATCGTTAACGCAACAAAATTAATAGAGTGGTACCGATCGATGCAGTCGAGGTTTTTATTTTCTTGTTTTATCAATTTTTTTCTCAGCAATAGCAGTGTAGGATGAGGAAAAACCCTCGCAGACCAACCAATCGTAAACCTTTGGGTTGTTTTCTAACAAACTATGGCAACTCAACCAGTCGATTGGTGTGCCGAACCGACTCTGATTCCGATCTTCTGGAGGTAACTGTTTGGTTGATACCTCAAAACCAACCGTAATACCAACCATTATGTGTCGGATTGAAGGTTGGTTTATAGTTAGACTTTTCTAGAACAACCCAATTTCCAAGTTCATGTTGATAGGGCCGACAGCTCTTGCCTCAGCGTTGGAAATCGGGTTGTTTTAGGAAAAATCGACCGTAAACCAACTTCATATCCAACACATATAGCAGTTGGTATTACCGTTGGGTTTTTAATATCGTCGATAAATCAACCTCTTGAAGGTTGGAATGAGAATTGGTTTGGTGCACCAATCGACCGGTTAGTTTTCAGGTTGGTTTCAGGTTGGTCAGAACGCGAGGGAGTGCTGCAAAAAGTACACCACAATTTATTCTCATCTGTGCGTCACCATTCGACTCTTCACGATTGTGTCATGATAATTTAATGGTATGGTCGAATAAAATATGCGGAAACACTTCCAACATACTTTCATTTGTATCGTCAGTTCTCTACATCGCATTTACACAGAAAGCACATATTTAGAGCCTTCCGCAAATATTGTGATAATTACAGCCAAATGTTGAATCACGTGAAACATTGAACGTACGCACCTTCAATCTTTCACGCGACTTCCATGACATTTTCGGGCCACCAACCCTGGGTAATGAGTGCGGACGGCATCCTAGCAACAAGAACGATGGCTGACTTGTCGATAAAATTGATTTCAAGGTTGCGACATCTTATACGTGTTACTGAGTTAGCCACGGTTCGCATTGCCCAGATGCAGTCCGAACCCATATTGCCTCGCCTTGGAGACGCAAAAACGCCAAGAAAGTCGCGTAGACGTGGAGATTGAATGTGCAGACGATTCTGGGTGTGGCCATAAAAGACAGTGTACGTCAATGCAGATGGATACACGTATTGTACAAGCTTGAAAATGCGCGCATTCTGTAGCATATATTTAAAAAAATATATTCCTGTACACAGTAAAACAAGTTTGTACTTTTTACAGCAATTTATCGGTCACCAACGTCCACAATTTTGTATTTGTTAATTTTCCGAATGCACTATCCGGCTCTAGTTTACAAACAAAAGAACAAACAAAAATTGTTAATGGAACGAGAAATAAAAGGACACATTTATAAATTCAATCCTGAACAAACGCGTTTGTCACTTCTTTAACAAATTTTTTTTTTACGAAACTATTTTTCACAGCGTAGCGGGGACGTGGTGTAGGGACATGAAGACATGCACATGATAGCATGTTGAAAAAACTTCGCCTTATTTTTAACCATGAAAAGTCGAACGGTGATATGTACGGATGTTAACAAATTATGATGTAACTTTTATTTACAAGCTCGCGCGCTCGTATACGTTTCAGCTTCGTATATTTGAAGGGCTCTCCCAATACTATGGCAAGCTTTCTCCGAAACAGAGATTGATAAATTCTCCCGAACGGACTCATTCCTGACTTTACGCATCAGACACATTTAGTGACTTCACCATATCGAAAAAAAACTATTCCATGAATTAGTCTCGAGGTGCACCAATTTTCGTTATCAAATGGCCTATTCCTCCTCTTCTAGACATCCGTGTTTATCTTGGGGAAAAATTAGTCAGGAAGCAATGTGCATATTGAGCACGCACGTCTTTACACTGTCAAATAGAATGTAATGAAGTTTGAACGTTAAGAATCCTTAAAAACTTACAATCTTACAATCTTTTGAAATCCTAATGGTTTTCAATTTTTGTACACACAGTCTTTTTTCAATATAGTGAACTGATTAGTCATCGATGAAGAGAACTAACTTAATAAATTGTATTAAATATGTTTTTTATGAAAGTAAGATATTGTTTACGTACACGTATAATCATTGATTTTATATCATGACGTAATATCGCCAGTATGAAATCGTGTTTACATAAAATATCTTAACAAATCATGTCAAGATATAATTACAGAAGGTCTCCGGTAGCTTAATCAGGAAACATGTAGTTGAAAGCAACGCAAATTGTAATATCTCTATATAAATATATGCTTGGCAAGTTCCATATCTATTATGTATATACATATGTTCGCGTCGTGATTCGTGCGGAGCTTAATACCAAATTCATCTCTTTTTCGAGATTATAATGAAATAACATTGTTGTCTTCAAGGTAGCAATTAGGTTTTCCATAAACGAATTACGCTTCATAAAAATATAAGTTGTTATCTTTAGTAAAGCAAGAAGTTAAGTAACTGTAAATTCCATAATTCATCAAATATAATTTCTACAGACATCCTGCGGCCAACAGAATACGTATCATATGACAATATACAGTTATTAATATTGAAACTCATGGCTGGAGCGGGACAATAATATGATACATTTTGACGGAACCAAAGTCAGGGAATTTTAATGACTGTGAATATCTTCACGTAGATTGCGTCACAGCATCCGGAGCGGGACATTTTTCAACTGGAAAAAAGATATAGCGAGTATTCGGGAGCACGTGGAGGAATTAACTTACCTGGTTGTGTCTAATTAGGTTGGGTCCTGAGGCGTTAACTTATCTTGCCGTGTACTGTAGGTAAACAGTAGAAACTTTCACAAGTGACACCATGAAACTGGGGACGACCGCGCAAGTCAAACTTCTTCTTCGACCATATGTTAGCAAAAACTTCCATTGTAAACAGGAATCAAAAGAAACGCATCTATTTCTCATATATTTCCATTGCATACCATGGGCAATCAGAATCTCTGCTAGCAGGTCTTTCTGCCATCTATATTAGGGTGTTTCTCAAAAAGGACATAAAAAAAAATCTTTCTCCCACCCCTTTATAGATTTTAATCTCAAATTGAACTTTAGGAAAGAAGTTCCATAGCAAAAAAATCCTAAGTGCCGCTTTCGAGGTTTGTAGGCAAAAAATGCGACACCTTGCAAACATAATTGTGAATAACCGCCTTTCGCAAGATGTTTTTAAAATCAGAATATATACTTCTACAGGGTAGGAGATTAATTCTTTGTCATTTTTGGGAAGTGAACCCAAAATACTTATTCTTTAATTATTTTTTAAATTTCTATTTTGGAAACTCCAAAAATGACCAGTAGTGTCAATTTATTGAAAAAAAATATTTCCATCTTCCAAAAGTATAGATTTCAATCTCCAATCGAACCTCGCGAAAGACGGGTCCAAGCAAAAAATCCTAAGAGGCGCCGCACTCAACGTGTGTACCAAAAAAATTCGACAACTCCTAAGTTTAATCGTTGGTGTTCCCTATTCGCAAAGTATTTTAAAAGTCTTTTAGTATTTTTTGTTAATAAAAATATTCTGGGTAGAAAAAAGCACGTACGGCTCGCGTTCCTGTGCGAAATTTCAGAATGACTCGTATACAGAATCTATCAAGACTCTTGCGAAAACTCTTCGGGATTTGTAACCGGGCTCTGAAAATACTTTTTTCCGACTTCACTAAAATAGCCACATTCCTTGCGTGCAATAGGGCGGAAAATAATCTATTACTGACCGATGATTATTACTAACCTGTGCGCATGCGCACTACAGTTCCATTACTCCGTATGGAGTAATAGGGCTCATTACTCCATCTACAAGCTCTATTACTCCCGGGGAGTAATGCTCATGCGAATATCAAGATTTTGTGACGCAAGAAATGTGGTTATTTTAAGAGGCTGCTGGACCTTCCTGTTTTACCGACGAAAATAGGCGATTTCTTAGTATTCACTATTCATCGTTACTATTCGACGCGTATGCTTCAAATCTTGCAGGACTATATTAATAACATAAGCGATTCGGCGTGCACTCGAATTTCAGTCGAACTCATCTGAAAAATAAAGAAAATCGAATTTTGTAAACTGTCGCGGAAACCGACATGGCCGCTGAAATGTTTACGGCATCCGTTTTGTTGGATATAAAAAATTCTAGATCTTGCATACGTTAAAAAGGCGTGCATGCCGATTTTGTGAAGTTCTCCGAATATTCCAAAACCGTCGGAAAGTTGCTCACTCAAATGATAATCA
>JAPYZC010001687.1:0-17711 GCA_030522665.1 Ichneumoninae sp. A BG-2022a | reverse complement strand
ACTCTGGATGAGAATTCCCGAGGCACTTCTCGCCATCGACGGACGGGTATAATACAGCTATATATTTACCAAAGTTCGGAAACACCCGATTACCAATTATCGTAAAAACGCAACATTGAGAAACGTGCACACAGTAAAGTTTTTAAATTGGCACGAATGATCTAAAAAGAAGATACTCGTACGAAGAAGCATAAGTTTTCTCTAGATTTTACTCACTAAAGTCTCTCTAGCGTTGTTCTTTTTATTTATTAAGAAAATAACACTACTATAATAATTATTTGATTGACTAAACAGGGGAAATAAAAATTTATTTTGATAGCAAACATTTACTAAAATCAATTAAAAAACTTGCTGAAGTTAGAACGCACCCTGTTTGGAATTAAAGTAAAAACGCAACATTGAGAAACGTAGGCACAGTAAACTTCTTAAATTGACACGAACGATCTAAAAAGACGAAACTCGTATGAAGAAGCAAAAGTCTGCAAATTAAATGATCTTGACGTTTCCTCTATCTTTTACTTTCTAAAGTTACTCTAAAGATTTTCCTTTATTTGCTGAGAAAAAAACACTACTACAAAAATTATATAATTTACCAAAGTGACGAAACAAAATTTTACTTTAATAAAAAAATGTCCAAAATTTAATGAGTATAGTTAAACGACAACGATCGTTTTCTGAAATAAAAATAAATGGAAACAAGTTCTGACTACATATGACTTCAAAAATAGATTATCGTTTCATAGATAAGGTAATATCCTGTTTTTTTTAAATATATATTCAGCCTGGAGATAAGACGGTTGCGAAGCGTTTCGCCAATGCAGAGCACTTGTCCGAAACTTGCTCTTGTTTTTACCGTCCCCGCGATAAATCGAGGTAAAGAGAAGTTTAGTTCTCGGCTTCTAGTTGAATGACGAAAAAGAGTTCCTCATACAGAAGATTCCGAAAAGAAAGTTGCGAATATTTCCGGTCTTACGGATCGTTGAAAATGAAAGTAGACACGCAGACATTGGCTGGTACGTTGGCTTAACGGCGACGAAGGTATGTCGTTGAATCTCGACGAATGTACTGGTTAGCCATTATCGTTCGTTCACTGTTCATTCTAATGCTGACAATGGGGGGCGTTAGCAACGCTCCCGAGGGCTCTCCGGTCAATTGAACACTCCGACTTCAGAACCCAGCTGCTGTCTGTGGAAAAATACTCGGTCAGTCACGTACGAATATCCGGCTTTACAATGTCCCAAAAAAATATCTCGTTAAATAAAAAGAATTTTAAATCACAACAATACTATACAATAATAATATATGCCAGCTATAAAAAACATTGCAATAATCGATTCAATGAATTTAATTGTTACTCAGTTAAGTATTCCAGTCCAGTCGAGTCTCGCGTATGAATATCCGGAGTTAAAATGTCGCAAAAGATTATCTCGTGAAAGAAAAAAAAATCTCAAAAATGCTGCACAACAAAAATATATTCCACTGATGAAACAAAGGCAACTGATCGATTAAATGAAATTAATTCCTCAGTTAAATATCCGTTACAGCTCGAAAAAAAAGCCTAACAGCACAGTGAGCTTTGCCTCGCGAACAGTTACGATAGTGGATTTCAACGATTATACAAAAACGTTTATCTAATCATTATCGATAAAATTATCGGCTGTTAAAATCGGCCGTCA
Source organism: Ichneumoninae sp. A BG-2022a (assembly GCA_030522665.1). NCBI lineage: Eukaryota > Metazoa > Arthropoda > Insecta > Hymenoptera > Ichneumonidae > Ichneumoninae sp. A BG-2022a. Next base: position 16,035 of record JAPYZC010001687.1, on the reverse strand, counting down.
CAATAAAGTCGTTCTCGGTCATAACAACAAGCGTGTCCGTCTCGTCGACGATCGGTAAACAAACCTGTGGAACGATCGACGTGACAAGCATGACAATGTTTAACGCACGGTCAATCCGTTCGGCAGGCCGTCGTGCACTTTTTAAAATTAATTCGAATAAGACAGGGTTCATGTCTATGCATCTACAGCCGTGTCTCGAAAGATCAGGGTAACGATCTCGCGTAACCTCCCGTCGACGGGAAAACGGCCGAGTCGACCGGATTCGTCTGGTATTATTTGCCGTCTCGCGCAGCGGTCGCATTATCGGACAATCGATTACTCAATATTCATCGATTCAAAGTCTACCGCACGGTGCGTAAGCTCGGTCGGAAGGACGCGATTTCGTCTCGCGTCGACCAATGCAAAGTTCAACAGTCCAGTTCTCTTCGGCTCCCCGCTCATTGTTTTGCAAAACAATTCGCACGCTGGACGATTATAAATCAGTGCGAAGCGTACACAAGACGCGTAACAATGTTGGATTGTTTACAATAACAAGAAAATATATTCTTATTTTTCATTCAACGTTTTTGTTAAAGTTGGCAATTGATGTATGCACGATTCGGAAGAACAATGTACTGTTTGTCTCGCGTGACTCCTCCGATTAAAATTTATATCATGAGCCTCCGGGAATCGAGCCAAAGTCCTCGTGTTTGTTGATTTTTAATTGCCTCACGTTTTCCGATCGACTTTGGCCTCACTCGGTCGCGCTTTTGAAACACTCCTCCCTCCCGACGCTCTTCGCTAATACTCCGGTCGTTGGCTAATTATCGCGATTATCTTAATTTCATGAGTTGCACCGCGAACAATCGCGGCCTTGATGCGACGATGACGTGGCTCTCGTCCCGGTGGAACGTTAACTGGGTCGACTCTTGCGGTGAAAGCTCGACGAATCTCCGGCTAATTCTCAGCTGCGATACCTGCAGTCTCGTGTGTACTCGCGGCTTAACCCACTCGCTACTTCCTAGCAGGTGTTTCGTAATCGAAAGGGAAGGCGCTACCGCAGGTGCTTTTTTTTTTTTTGGTGCTATTGACACTTCGTACCCGCCAAGGTCGCGGAGGCGAAGGTCAGGATCATGAGGCTCGATGACGCGAAATTCACACGAAGCTACGAGCTCTGAATAGAGATACGCGACGTCATACGAGAAAACGTCACTTCCGCTTTGAAAAATCTAATTTTTCGACTAGATGTGACGTCATACGTCAAAGCTGTCAGCTTTCGGCGGAAAGTGACGCTTGCTCGTATGACGTCACTTTCGTTAAAAAGGTGACATTTTCAAACAAGAAGTGACGTATTTCTGGTATGACATCACTTCCGGCCGAAAAATTCGATGTTCCGACAAGAAGTGACGATTTTAAAACAGGTAGTGATGTATTTCTGGAATGACGCCACTTCCGGTCGAAAAATGAGATTATCAAACCGGAAGTAACGTATTACCGGAATGACGTCACTTCCAGCCGAAAAATGAAATTTTCAAACCGGAAGTGACGTATTTCCGGAATGACGTCACTTCCGGTCGAAGAATGAGATTTTTCAGACCGGAAGTGACGTATTTCCGGAATGACGTCACTTCCGGTCGAAGAATGAGATTTTCAGACCGGAAGTGACGTATTTCCGGGATGACGTCGCAGAATGTGAAAGACCTGGCTTAGGTTTATTCGTCGTTTATATATATTTTTCGGCTCATTACACAGTGTTCTACTTATCGGAATTAATTGTCAACCGACTCAACAATCGCCCACGGCTCACGTTACAACGAATAAATCGATAGGCACGAAAGGAATCTAAATCAGAACAGGGGAGTCTGATAGCGAAAGATCCTGTCAATTACCTGCCGCCCGCGGCACTGCACAGATCGCGCCATTTTGATCCTTGGTCCTTGGACCGATTACACGATGTGGCTCAGGGCAATAATGATCCTCCGGGTGTATTCTCTTCGCCGAGTAAACTGAGTAGGATTCCCATCGAAGAAATAACGCGGATTAAAATGGACTTAGTAAGACAGTTTGTCGAATGAATATTGACACGATAAGGATTGTAAAAAAAAGAAGTTCTTATCGATAATCAGTCGTGCCTTTCACTCGCCAGTCCGATGGCGAGGTCTACGGCTGAGTTATCGATCAGCTCGAAATACTCCAACGCTGTCCGGTTTCGAGGACAACACTTACCATGCTCTCGTTACGTTTCCTTCGAACGTTTCCATTTCATTCGGTTGTCAATTGCGCAATACTTTGTGCAAAAATAAAAATATTCTCGCGCGATTTTCGGTAGCAACGGTGGTCTCATTTGTTTATCATTCAAGATTCTGCATTGTTTTTTTGGGTGGTGCGATATAAAGTTTGTAATAATAAAGTATGTGGAAACGAGAATAAAAATTGCATGATAATAAAAAATTTCGACGTGTTTTCACGATAGGTTATCAAGCCCGGTGAATTGAGAATTCGCGTTCGAAAGGGTTTAAGTTAAATAAAATGTTATAAACTTTCAAATTATTCGTTTTGTGGATTTGCTATTTTCGGCGATTTCTATTCTGCAGTTACTTATATTGCTTGCAGTAAAATGATTATTATTCTGAGGTAATTTCATAAAATTACCTCAGAATAATAATCATCATTTTATTGCTAGACTCCATAATGCATTTTTTGGGTGAATTTTTTTTTGTCAATAGGATGAGAATTTTTGTTTACTTACGCTTATCTTTGATTTTTTTAGGGCATGGCCTTCAGCATCGAGGAGAGACAGACCCTGGGTATTCACGGTTTGCTGCCAGCGGCCGTGAAGACGCAAGACGAACAGTTGGAGCTCTGTAGACTCAATCTGGATCGTTACACCGACGACCTCTCCAAGTACATCTACCTCATGAGCCTACTCGTTAGTATAACAAAAAAAAACTGCCCCTTTCATAAAATTGCAAGCTTTGGATCCTTGGAATAACAGTTTGTAAAGTCTATTATGGATTTCTATGACCACTTTTTTTTAATGGCGTACGTCATTTTTTATGATACAACTAAACCATTTTTTCGTTACAACAAAAAAATAATAAGTAACAAAAGAACACTTTATTAAGACAAAAAAAACCTTTTTTTGTAATACGACAAAAACAATTGGTTTTCGGCGTGATAACATTTTCTCATGAATAGAACAAATGAATCAACATAAATTCTTGCGACAATGTCGATACATTTTGGATAATCCGTAAGAGGATGCAAGATCTTACTGTTATTCCAGACGTGCGATCCACCGAACGAAAGAAACAATTTCATCGATGAGTAATTTCATATTTTTTCTTCCGAGCAGGACAGAAACGAGAGGCTCTTCTATCGTTTCCTCGGCCAGAACGTCGAGAAGATGATGCCCCTGGTCTACACCCCGACGGTGGGTCTGGCGTGTCAAAAGTTCGGGCTGATTTACCGAAGACCGAGGGGCCTCTTCATCAGCATCCACGACAAGGGTCACGTGTACGAGGTCATTAAGAATTGGCCCGAGCACGACGTACGCGCGGTGGTGGTGACTGACGGCGAGCGAATTCTCGGCCTCGGCGATCTCGGTGCGCACGGTATGGGAATTCCCATCGGAAAACTGTCGTTGTACACGGCGCTGGCTGGTATCAAGCCGCACCAGTGTCTACCGATCACCCTCGACGTCGGCACCAACACTCAGGTGAGGCTGAGCTCGTCGAACTATTTTTAGAGCCAAACTAATTTCGGAGCGAATTTATAAGCTAGGCTCGCCCGCTGTCTCGCTATATCAAGGTCACACAAATTGTCATTGTGCATCTTTATTCATCGTCTTATTTTTTTTCTCAATTTATTTTTCAGTCTCTTCTGGACGATCCGCTCTACATCGGCCACAGACACAGACGCGTCACCGGACAGGAGTACGACGAGTTTCTCGAGGAATTCATGAAGGCCGTTGTGAAGCGTTACGGCCAGAACACTCTGATACAGTTCGAGGATTTCGGTAACGCCAATGCGTTCAGACTCTTGCAGAAATATCGGGACCATTATTGCACGTTCAACGACGATATTCAGGGCACCGCGGCCGTTGCGGTCGCGGGACTTTTAGCGTCGCTTCGCGTCACCGGGACGAAGCTTTCGGAGAACACTATCGTCTTTCAGGGCGCGGGAGAGGTGAATTTCACTACATTTTCCCGATCACGTATTGTCGTAATTTGTTTTTGTTAAGGCTAATTTTTTTTTTTTTTTAATATGTAGGCCGCACTCGGTATCGCGGGTCTCTGCGTCATGGCCATGAGGAAAGAAGGAGTCAGCGAGGCCGAGGCTAAGAGCAAGATATGGATGGTAGATTCCCGGGGTCTCATAGTGAAAAATCGTCCGAGCGGTGGAATAACCGAACACAAGATTCACTTCGCTCGAGACAACGAGACCATCGACACCCTCGCGGAAGTCGTAAATACAGCGAAGCCGACCGTTCTCATCGGAGCCGCCGCTATCGGCGGTGCATTCACAAAGGAAATATTGCAGTCCATGGGAAAATTCAACGAGAGACCCATAATATTCGCTCTCAGCAATCCTACGAGCAAGGCCGAGTGCACCGCCGAAGAAGCGTACACAGCGACCGATGTGAGCAAACAATTTTTTTTTACCTGAAAATAATACGCCAATCCTCAAATCTTTAAGTTATCCGTTTGGTTGGAAAATGTGATCGACATATTTTTTTATTTTTATTCTTTGAAGATACCTCGAATTGTTTTCTTCGTTAACGAAAAAGAATATTTTTCTATTCCGTATTTTTTAATTGTCTTCTGTTAATTGTGTTGAAAATAATACCTTAATCTTCAAATCTTTATCAATTGTCTATTTAGTTGGAAAATGTGATCGATATATTTTTTTTTCTATGAAAATACTTCGAGTTGTTTTCTTCGTTGAAGAAAAAAAAAAATCATTTCGTTCTTCCGTATTGTTTATTTTCTTGTGTTAATTGGGTGTTTATCGATACAGGGTCGCTGTGTCTTCGCTAGTGGATCGCCGTTCGACCCGGTGACTCTCAACGGCAAGACTTATTATCCTGGTCAGGGAAACAACAGCTACATTTTTCCGGGCATCGCACTGGCTTCGATATGCGCCGGAATGCGAGTCATCCCCGAAGAGACTTTCCTCGTTGCGGCGAACACCCTCGCCGAAATAGTCACCGACGCCGATCTTGACAGTGGAAATCTTTATCCACCACTGCAGGACATTCAAGCATGTTCGTTGAAGATCGCAGTCGATATAATGAGATACGCTTATCGGGAATGTAAGTAAAATCGGCAATCGGGTTGCTACGGAATACTCCTCGTTTCGATGAGCTGCCGTTATAATTATGTCTTTTCTTTTCTCACAGCGCTCGCCACGGTTCATCCGAAGCCCGAAGATTACGAGGCATTCATCAAGGCACAGCTGTACGACACAAATTACAAGACTGCCATTCCTGCCACTTACCAGTGGCCCAAATTGTAAATCAGCGAAAAATGAAAAAAAAATCGCTTTTTAAAAAATACTTACATGTTGTCGTCTCATAAGAGGCTCGTACAAACGTCTCTCGCGTCGTTCGATGCAAACACAAAAAAGAACGAGGTTTACTGCATTTTCATCGAAAACCAATTTTTGTTCTTGTCAGAGAATGCCTCTCTAAAGAAGTTGAAAAAAGAAATTCCAATGAAGCTGTTCGGGCTGGCCCGATCTCACCGGCGTCAGTGATTGTGTATAAATATTGAATAATATATTAATTACTATTATTATTATTACTAAATTGTATAAAAAATATATCTTGAGTGTAACAGAAAAATTGCTGATAGCGTCCGAAGTTCCTGAATGTTTTTATCTCGAAGACAATTTCGTTGGTCAAGGCTTGCTGTAATGTGAAGATCTATTGGATTAAATAAAATTGTACGCCACACGATAGTTTAAAAGAAGGATGTGTTTATTGCTATTATCATGATTCTTTTTTTCGTTTTCAGAACAGCAACGGTTGTTTTTTTATTTATTTATGTCGAAATTGTTTCGGATCGGTGCGAGGTGCGTTCTATCAATTTCTGCTTTTTTACGAAGATTCAATTGACACACTCGACTGACACGCTGATCGGGGCGGGTGGAGGGTAAAATTGTGTTACACTCGATAAGTTCGTACGCGCCTACCTTTTATATTTACAGGATGAAAAACTACATTAAAATACGGCTCGTGTTTTATATTTAGTCATGTACCGCGTACTTACGAATAAACCTACATTATCAGAATTGATTTTCTTCTATTCGAACGGAAAAATTAATGTGTGTCTGGGCCGTGGTTGTTTGTTTTTTTATTATTTATTTTTCATCATATTTCGTTGAAATGATAATCGAGGCAAATTCGAGACCGTGGGGGTCCACACGCGCGTGTGTGACCGCGACGATTCGAAAATTCGAGCTAAAAATATTACTCGAGTTTGTCGATAAGTCGAAAATATGCTTAAGTTATTTTCGCTAAAAAAAAAAAAAATTATTCTAATTCTTCACGATTGAGTAAAGACGATTCAGTATCGTGATTTTTTTGTGGCTATTTTCGTTGAGAAAAAAAAATTGTTTTAAAGCACACACACTCACTCTCGCTCTTTCGCGTATTTCTTTCTTCGCAACGTACGATAAAATCCAACTTGTGTGTTATCATAATCTAAATTCAATGCTTAGCGCTTAAATAATCGTTATAATATATCACCTTGGCCGCCACGAAAAAGTCGATACGCTTAACTCGCGAGTGTTTAAGCTCCCCGAGTGGATATTAGCAATGTACAACAACGTGATTACCAATAATAAACTGCGGCCGTCGTTGATATTTTACTCCAAATTTCTTTTTTTTTGTCGCTTGTTTTTTTTGTTGCATAGTAACAATCGTAATAAAATAAAAGGATAAAATGTACAGAAGAGCATTACAAAAATGTTTTACAATTACGAGGGGGACGCGGTTACGCTTAGCTGAGCAGACACACCGATCTTCTTTTTTTTCGTGCCGACATATTATCGCCTTTTCGATCCTAATATCATTGCGTTATTTCCTTTCGTTTTTCTTCCTATTTTAATTTTCATTGATTCGTATCAACCGATAGCACCCGAGGGTCATCGAATTTCGTGTCCGCGAATAGCGCGATCGAGCGCCTTGTCTCGCGTGAGAAAGTCAATGGGGCAGGATAGTAAAACTTTCGGCGTCGGGGATGTGTCTGTCCAGTAGGGAGGTCGGTCCCTCTCCTAGCTTCATCGTGAGAGTGAGTGCGAACGTTCGTGAGTCTGTTGAGCGTCACCGGCGGCCCTGAGGTCCGGCAGCCTCTGGTTCGCCGGCAACGCGTCGAAGAACGGATGCGCCAGGGCATCCTTCAGCGTTATTCGTTGGGCTGGCTCGTACTCCAGCATCCTCTGGATCAAATCGAACAGCTGTCGGTGCTCTTCATCGTCCGACAGGATGTAACGCTGTAAAATACATTTTCAAAATTAGTCAGTAGATCGAATTTTTATAAAGTACAAGTTTATAATAATGAGAGAATGATGAGCTTTTGATGAAATGTATTAAATTATTAATAAATGTATTATTATAATATTATATAATGTATAATATATTACATAATATTATATTACTATACATAAACAAACTAATAAGAAAAATTATTTAAAATATATAATAAATACGGATAACTTACGTTCAGAGGCTTGCAATTATCTCGCACGTATCGTCCTGCTGAACTCTTCTCGTCCCAGTCCAATTTACCATGATAAAAGTACTTGGTTTTAGTTTTTCGAGCCATGCGATGGGGAATCGTGCCGAGTATGCGCTCCATCATTGCGAGATGCTCACGGTTGTCATGAGTTTGAAAAAGCGTGATGCCCAAGTACAGCTCGAAGAGTATGCAGCCGATCGACCAAACGTCGCAGGGTTGCGACCAACCGAGCTCGAGAATGACCTCCGGAGCTCTGTAATGTCTGGTGCTGACGATTGTGCTGTGATGCTCGTGATCGAAGGTAGCGCTGCCGAAATCTATCAGCCTGATGTCGGTCCTCTTGACGCGTCTTACGTCCTTTCGCTTGAAAATGAGAAACTTTTTTTTAAACTCGTAAGCGTGATGTCGATCGAGCGTTGTCGATAGTTATTGGTCACGAGAATTGGCGACACGAAGAAATGAAGAAATTCGAGAATACGATTCAAATCGTATATCTACTAGCAGTTCCTTGAGGCTCGGTTGCTTCGCGCGATCGCGATGGTCTATGGAATTTAGAAACCGGAAATTTAGATTTTCGGGGATTTACCGGAAATTTAGATTTTCGGGGATTTACCGGAAATTTAGATTTTCGGGGATTTACCGGAAATTTACATTTTCGGAGATTTACCGGAAATTTAGATTTTCGGAGATTTGCCGGAAATTAGACTTTCGGAGATTTATCGGGAATACATCACCTCCGGTTTGAAAATCTAATTTTTCGACCGGAAGTGAGGTCATACCGGATATAGGTCACTTCTGATCCGGAAATTCCATTTTTCGACCGGAAATGACCTCATACCGGAAATATGTAACTTCAGAACCGGAAATGCGCAACATTAGAACCGGAAATCCCATTTTTCGACCGGAAGTGACTTTATACCGGAAATACGTCGTGTCCAGTCCTGAAATACAATTTTTTGACCGGAAATAACATCATACCGGAAATACCTAACTCTCGGTCCGGAAATCTTATTTTTCGACCACGAGTATCACGAGTATATTCGACATCATGCCGGAAGTAGGCTGCTTCCTGTTTTAACTTTGGGTTTTTTTTACGTGGTTTTGAAAAGCTTCTTTTCATATATTAATCATAGAAACTTTAGATTACTGTGTGGGCAATGAAAATGTCCCCAATTAACAAATCTATATCGAGCCTCTGGTACCTTCTTCGTGTTCCACGTGGTATCGAACTCGGAGTCGACGAAGAGTATGTTCTCCGGCTTCAAATCCGTGTGCGTTAGCTTGTTGTCGTGGAGAAACTTAACAGCGTAGCAGAGCTGGTAGCCCATGTGTCTGACGTTGTACAGGGGATAAGGCTGGTAATTGTTGTCCCTCTGAGAAAAAAGAATAAAACAAGAAATATAAGTAAATAAATAACCAAAAATTCAAAGGCCAAGATTTTGTTGCAATATCATGAAAAATGTACTTACCAAAAAGTCAAATACACTGAGACCCAGCATCTCGAAGGCGATGCACATGTGACCGTGATAGTTGAACCAGTCAAGCATCTTCACGCACAAACTAAAAAAATACAAATTTTAATAAAATTATTATTAAAAAAAAGAAAGTCAGGCTACGTTTTTTCATGCAAGTAGTAATGGAAAAATACTAACTGTTGGCCCTCGGGGTCCTTGCTAGATATCTTCTCGAGGGCGTTTATCTCGAGTTTCGCAGCTTCGCGATACTTCTCGACGTTCTTGATTATCTTTAGTGCCATCACGTGATCCCTGTGCAAGAAAAATAATTGAAGAATCGATGCGCCGATATTTTTCGTCGTTTATCGATTGGGAATTTATCTAGAGTACGGTTGTCCGTCCCGATTTGAATAAAGCGTTAAATGTCTCGAGACGATTTCCTGGGCTGCGCGGGCAAGGTCTTCGAGGTGCAAGGCCGCCGTGTCGCAAAGCGACGACGGACAGAGGAAAACGCCGCGGTAAGTCTAGCCGCGGGGCCAATAAGCTTGCCAGAGACTCTACAAACGATGCGTCCAGAGCGTTAAACATATCTCGTCACGCTTCGTCGTCGTCTTCGTCGTCGCGGGCGTGGGTGTTTTGTGTGCGAGTATTCGAATAATAATACAAAACTACAAACCGCGTGACATAATAATTGACTCTCTCGGTGGAAAACTTACATTTGCATATCCTTAACCTTGACAACTTTTCCAAAAGTACCCTCTCCAAGGGTGGCCAGAACTTTATCTGCAATGCAAAAAAGGGGGTAAGTATCCACGTCGTAAAGGACCTCGCGAGCATCAAGGCGGTGGTTTCGTCGCTATTCGTGTCTGCAAACACAATTCACAGAAAAAAACCCTCTCGCTCATGGTGAACAAGGCACAAAAAATTCGTTTTTTTTGTGTGAGTGAAGGAAGAAAAATAAATAGAAAAAAAATATAAGTCAGAATGAAGAAAGAAATTGCGAGACGAGTTGAGGAAGAATCTTTCGTAGTAGAGCGACGAATTTATGAGGCGAGACACGAACACGTTTCATTCGGAGCCTTGACACTCGCTCGGTCGGCGCGTGCAATTTTAAATTTTACACGAATGCGAAAGTTACTCCGTACGAGATGTTTTTTTTTTTATAGATTAAAGTTATCATAGTCTCGAGTAAAGTGATATGCCTGTTTTTTCCTATAGGACCCTAGGAACCCTGACCCGAAACGTACGGAGGGCGAGCGGGCACTTTCTCCCTGCTGTTTTTGTCTCTCCGGAGCGTGGAAGTTGGAAAAAAAAAGTGAAAATATAAAATGACCTGCATCGTTCGAATCGAATGCGAGACAGATAGATTTTTTTAGCGCTCGCAGATTGGCGCAGATTAGCGTAAAGAGACACGCAGAAGAGACTCGTCGCCAACAGCGAGAAAATACCTTGTCGCCGTGTTCGAGATTGGCCGGGGAACGCGTCGCCTCGCGATCGGTTGCTCGAAAAGGTTAAAACACATCGGCCGCCGCCCTCGAGCGGTTCTCTCGAATTCCCACTCGGCCTGGCCGATCGTAACGAAAAACGGGTCGAGTGGAAATGCGGCGAACCCTCCGACGCGCTACGTGTGCTTTTTACCCCCGAGGTGACGCGTTCCTCGCGGGAGTCGACTAAACAGAACACGCGCGCGCGCTTTACAGTGATACAAAATTGTCAGCATCTGAAAAATGGTGAGATAAAAACACAATCGTGTTTTTTTTTTTTTAACACTCCAAACCGAGCGATCGTAATGACGGATTAAAAGTATCCCACAACGGTTCAACGGTTCTTTTTTTTTTTTTGCATGTGTACTTTTTCTTTTGTCTTTCTTTTTAGTCTTGAGAATTATAAATACGTGAGCCGCGATGTTAAAGAGCGTTAATTCTCACGGTAGTTACAGTGTCGCAGTACAATGCCCACGATGCACACGTATGTGATGCGTATTTAGAGATAGATAATTGAAAGTATAAACAAAAGTAAGAATAAACTTTGAAGAAACATAAAAATAAAAAAAATTATTAGCCCGATCAGTGGTTGTGTCGGAAAGATGAAGAAAATTTTTAAAAATTTCGTGATATAGTTAAAGACGATAGATAAAGACAGATTAGACGAGTCGAATGTGGAGGATTATCAAAGAAAAAGACAATAGTAGAAATTATAGATAAACTATTGGGTAATTATATAAATAACCGTAGGTGTGTGACCGTCCGATCAAAATCGATCAGGCATGGCTCGGCTCGTTTTTTTTTTCGTTTTTCTTAATATCTACTACAATGAGTGTATTCACGTATTTCACGAACATCTATTTGCCAGGATGTCGCCAGCTTGGTAAATAAGGTGGCCGTCTTCGTCGTCCTCAACGGAGGGCGGTCGTGGGCTCTATTGCGTGAGAGAATCGGTAACGAGCCAGAGGGTTACCCGATTATCGAACCGTGACGATACCACGTTGTTGTACGTTCCATATCCGTTGTTTCCACGTGGACGATGATATCCGGAGGTCGCCAAGCGCCACCGCGGCAGATGAGTCCGAATCGGTAACGGCCGGAAAGCGATGATGTCCAAGCAGTCGAAGCGGCCGGTTCGAATGGGATGATGTCCGCGGTTGAGAGATCGAACGGGCGGATCGTCGTCGTCGTTCGCACACGTGTTATCGCCGCGGTCAGAGTGCGATGGACACCGTGTGTTACCGTACGGAGAGCGAGAGCGGCGACGCAGAGTGTGACGCATTGAGTGACGGATTCATAGACCGGTCCAAGCGCCAGGGCGAGCAACGTCATCGTCACCATCACGATCGTCAATGGTTCACCACCCAGATCGGGAGAGGCGCCCAGTCGATCGACCATTCCGTTTCCATTTCCATTCCATTACAACGGAGATGTAACCCAACAATCAGAGAGAAAGGGGAGAGGGCAAAATGGTTTGCCAAGTCAGAAAGTTGCGGTTACGAAATTTACCATTCGGCAAAGCACTCTTTTTTTTTTTTTACTCTTTTGATTTTATTGATTTTAAACGATCTTTCTCTTTTTTTTTCTCCTCGATTTTTTTTCTTGCTCGATCGTGCTTACATACGAATATCTTCGATCAATCAAAAACAGTTGCAAAAATTTGAGATTCAATATCAATTCGAAAAGTTTGAAAATAAAAATGATAATTGAAAAGGAACAACGAAAAATCTCTAAATGGACGTTACGAAACCATGTTTGAAAACGTAGATAATTTAATATTGTTTTTTTTTTTGCTTTCTGCAATCCGGAGAGGCTTGAGGACCGAGCGTATCGACAGAACGAAGTGCAAAGGAAAGAGAACGGGACTGCTTCGACGGACCTTAATTACTTCGCGCCGATGCTTGTAGTCGCGCCTCTTTTTTTTTGTTTCTTTTCTTTTTTTGTTTTACCTCGTAGTTATTTCCGTTACTCTTTATAATATTTTTCTTTTGATTTATCTCTACTGTAGCGATTTGTATGTATCATTGTCGTTTTCACACTTAATTGTCTAGGGTACTTACGTGCATCGTCGAAACGCTCGCGCCACGTTAATCACCGATGCTCGGGATTATCGTGGCGTCGCTCGTTTTTCGACACTCGTCGAGATTGACGATCGACACTTTGGGGGGGCGGGGGAGGGATACCTAATTTGCTGGATTTCTCCGCGGCGTTTCGTACTCGATCGTGTAAAGAATTTTCCAATTGTTTAGTTATTTTTTTAATCGAACTCATTTTTTTTAATAGAGCAATTTTGTTTTTCGATTTAACGGAGAATTTTGGTTAAACTGTATCAGTTCGTTTGAGTAACAATCAACGACGCCCAGAAAAAAAAAAAAAAATTGAACACCCGCCGACCGCCGGATCGCAACAATTTAAGGAAAAAAATTACCTTCGGTGTAAAGCTGTGACTAATTTTTATAAATAAAAATAATGATAATCGATTCAATATAGAGACGTTCAAAAATTTGTAGAAACTCGTGTACGCACTTTATTTAAGGTGTTGTGAAATCTTGTCGTTCCACACAAACACGACTCAGTCGGTAACAAAAACTGTAATCCATTTCTTTCCAAGAGTGCTAAACTTTTCCGAAGAAAACGAAACGTTTGAAGACCCTCGAAAAAGAAAAAGATTGCAGTTTTCGTTACCGACTGAGTCTGCTTCACATCGCCTTAAAACTGCTTAAAAGCGACTTTACGTAATCCACCAGTACGAACGTGGATAAAAAAAAAAAATAGAATACCCGTGAATTGGAACACGCCGAAGTTTCGCAACGTTTGAGAGACGACGAATCAGCACCAGTTGCAATATTTTCGGCGGTCGGCGTGTTGGAAAATCAATCTCAGGGATGAGTTTCTAATCTCGTCTGCGGGTAAAGTTTCTCGCGTCAAAATGCCAGGGGCTTTCAGTGTTTGGCTTTTTGTCACCGATTATTGCAATCGTCATTATTGCTTTGCTGCAGGCACACACGTAACACAACTCGTATCTACAATATTAGTTCAAAACATCGATCATCGATCGTACCTCGAACGGATCGTCTTCGTCACACGAAACCACCCAAATTTTTTTCGACGGATCACTCAAAAACTTGCAAAAAAAAAATCATGTTAAAATTTGCGCCAAAAAGAAGGTAAATAAAAAAAAAAGTATGACGGAGGAAGAAACCAAATGAATGGATATTCGTGAATAAACTGTGAGTGTCGCACACGCTGTGAGATTGTTGTCGCTCTATAGCGGGGATTCGGTGAGAAATGATTGAGCGTGCGTTAGCTCCGAACGGGCAGCCTCAAAGATCAACGAGGGGCGGGAAAAAATAAAAGAAAACCCCCACGGACGCGTTTTCTCGACAACTTACAATCGCACTCGTTATAGCGTCGACGGTTTTAGGTTCGACGCGTGTTTTCGATATTTTAGCGGCGTTCCCGGCGTTCCTCTGATACTTGCTCGCGATAATATCGGCGGTGCTTGGTTTTTGTTCGCCGCCGTTCGCGGCGGCGTTACCGTAAGCCTCGTCGATAGCCGCGTACTTCATTATCAACGTCTGAATCTCCTTTCTCTTGGCTTCCCTCTCGGTGATCGCCTCGTCGTTTGCCGAGTCTTTTGCCGAGTCTTTTGCCGCTTCGTTCTCGCAGCCGATCGTCGGGGTTTTGTCGGGATCGGCGATTACCGATCTCTTAGGAAAATCCGGACTCGGACGCGCTTCCATCTGGCGACTGCGATATCTCGATCCAACTCCGTTCGAGTCGTCGAGCTGCTCGCTCTTGCCGGCGCGATGAACGGGACGAACCTTGCGATTTCTCGTTTCGGCGTGACCGGACTTGTGACGACCGTAGCGTCGGTAAGCATCGGAATTGACGAGCGTCTGTCTGTCCATCCGGCTGTGATAGCCGGGGGTTTTTTCACGACGGAGTTCTCTGCCGGTTACCGAACTGACGTACGGATAAGCTTTCTCGCTCAGCAACACGCTGCTCGAGCTCTTCGCCGTCGCCCGAGGCAACGACGGCTCCAGCGTCTTGTCGTCCCTCACGAAGGGACTTCCGTCGCGTCTGCAGTAACTGTGATCGCGCTCCTCGTGGTTCGGACGCCTCGCGTAAACGTTGTCGCGCTGCTCGTCATCCCGCTTCTTGTTGCCAGTGTAACGATCCAGTATCGACGAGTACTTGTCCTCCAGGCGACTCCTCGTAAGACCGAGATGATTCACGATCGGCGAACGACGGATCGTCGAACGATCGGCGGTCGACGACGGTCCGCGCACCCGGGTCGTCAGACGCTGGAGCAAACTGCTGCACGAGTCGCTCAGCAACTGCGTCACGCTCGTCGTCGAAGAGCGCGTGTAACGATTCCGACGATTCGTCGAACCCTGGCGAGTCGACGACATGTTGTCACGCGATCCGAATATGAACATGCGGGGATCGCGGTTGTTGTGGAGTTAATTGAAAAAAATTAAAATAAATAATTTTTTTTTTTTTTTCAGACGATGGATCTTTTCGTGTGCGGAGTTCACTTTGTTACTTCACTCCGACAACCGGAAGGAATTTTCACGGTAAACAAATATTAACGAGCGCCCATCTGGCCCGAACTTTGCCAGCTGCCGAGGGATCGTCTCGCTCGGGATTTTCTAACGTACGACGCGATTATTCCGTTCGACCTTGAGGACGGCGGAGACGAAGATGTTTGATCGGGATGGAGTTGCAGATTTCTATTTTTTTTATATCGTCGACGAGGACGTTTTGCTGACTCGAACGGTGTTGCGGAAATCTTTTCTTATCCCTTTTTCAGATGTACGATATCCTCACTCGGTATTTGTCTGCTGCACAGTAAGATGGTATTTGCCGACCTCGAAGACGATGTAAGGAGGTCCTTTTTAACCCGACGTAAAATTGTAGAATCCTCTTTATTATATTCGAGCTTTTCAGCGATGATATTTCGCGACCCGGAAGTTTACAATGGAATCCCTCTTCGGTGTCGAAGACTGCTCGCGACAGGCGGAAGATGAAAAAGCCTCGAGATCGTCGATCGGTTTTTTCTCCGCAGGGTCAAGATGAAGTTTGCTGACTCGATCAAAATTGCAGAATCCTTTTCCAGCTGTACGATATCCTCACTCGATATTTCCCAGCTGCACAGTCGGATTTTTTTCCCTCTTCGGAACCGCAGATTCCTCGCGACAGGCGAAAAATTATAAAGCCTCGAGATCGTCGATCGGTTTTTTCTCCGCAGGGTCAAGATGAAGTTTGCTCACTCGATCAGATTTGCAGAATCCTTTTCCAGCTGTACGATATCCTCACTCGATATTTCGCAGCTGCACAGTCGGATTTTTTTTCCCTCTTCGGAACCGAAGA